>CM060948.1:289784554-289794554 GCA_030765055.1 Mantis religiosa | reverse complement strand
GGCATAACCATAGACAGCCGATTCACTTTCAACGACCACATAAACAAAGTGAGTGAAAAATGCATCAAATTAATCAATGCACTTTCTAAATCGGCAAGGATAGTTTGGGGCTTAAAACATCAGGCTCTAGAAATAATATATAAAGGAGCAATACTGCCAATTCTACTATACGCTGCACCAGTCTGGATGGAATCATTAGAAAAGAAACACAACCAAATGAAATATGTTAGAGTTCAAAGATTAATGCTCACAAGGATGGCAAAGGCATATAGGACAATTTCCCATGAAGCACTCTGCATAATCACGGGAACAATACCCATAGACTTAAAGGCAAGAGAGGTGGCTGAACTATATAACGTAAAAACAGGAAAAACCAAGACTGAATACCAAATAGACCGCCCGGAAAACCCCAAGAATTGGCTCCACCCAGCTGACTTTCAAGGCACAAAAGAACCAAAAATAGGAAACAATGAAAATACAGTGTGGCAAATATATACAGATGGAAGCAAAAGTGACGTAGGAGTGGGAGCAGGAGTAGCCATATACAGACAAAACCAACTGATAAACCAAAAAAAATACAAACTCAATGAAAGATGCTCAAATAATCAGGCAGTGCAACTGGCAATTGCAAAAGCGCTGGAATTATTAGAAACGACGGACACTGAAGACACAGATAACAAAACAGTAACCATACACACAGACAGCAGAATAACAATTGACTCCATAGACGATTACAATAATCACAATAACCTAACAGAGAAAATACGAAGAACTACAGCAATACTAAGAGCAAAAGATTGGAAAATACAATTCAAATGGGTAAAGGCTCATATTGGAATAGAGGGTAATGAAGTGGCTGACAGACTGGCAAAGAATGCAGCAAAAACTAAGGAAATATACTACAACAAATTACCGATCACCGCAATAAAACAAATTCTTCGGAAATCAACAAAAAACAAATGGCAGCAGAAATGGGAACAGAGCACAAAAGGCACAACCACAAAGGAATTCTTCCCAACAGTGGAAAGCAGACTCACAAACAGGTTCTACCTAACACCAAACATGACAACAATACTTACAGGACACGGAAATATCAACACTTATCTCAACAGACTCAACAGACTCAAGATCGTTAGCAGCCCTGAGTGTTCATGCAGGAGAGGAGCCCAAACGGTGGATCACATAATATTCGAGTGCAGTGTGGTGAATAGTGCAAGAGAAACTCTAAAACATAGTGTTCTAAGAACTGATAACTGGCCAACACACAAGTCAATACTAATTAAAAGACATTTAAAATCATTTACAAAATTTGTAAACTCTATAGACTTTCAAGTACTAAAAGGCATTAATGTGTAAAACAAGCAAAAAAAAAAAAAAAAAAAAAACTAAATGGTTCACATCAAAACTGGAAAAATGTATACAAAAATCACAAAAAGAGTGAAAAGCATGTAGTACTACTTATGTAGTGGAGCATGTAGAGATCAGAAATAAATAAATAAAAAAAAAAAAATAATAATAATAATAATAATAATAATAATAATAATAATAATAATAATAATAATAATAATAATAATAATAATAATAATAATAATAATAATAATAATAATAATAATAATAATAATAATAATAATAATAATAATAATAATAATAATAATAATAATAATAATAATAATAATAATAATAATAATAATAATAATAATAATAATAATAATAATAATAATTAATAATAAATAATAATAATAATTAATAATAATAATAATTAATAATAATAATAATAATAATAATAATAATAATAATAATAATAATAATAATAATAATAATAATAATAATAATAATAATAATAATAATAATAATAATAATAATAATAATAATAATAATAATAATAATAATAATAATAATAATAATAATAATAATAATAATAATAATAATAATAATAATAATAATAATAATAATAATAATAATAATAATAATAATAATAATAATAATAATAATAATAATAATAATAATAATAATAATAATAATAATAATAATAATAATAATAATAATAATAATAATAATAATAATAATAATAATAATAATAATAATAATAATAATAATAATAATAATAATAATAATAATATAGAGGAGGAGGTTTAAGCACAACACTCTGTAGTAAATTATACATTTTATTATATGAGGTTCCAATTGAATGTCAAATTCTTTGTCTGATAAGTGCAATGCTTAAATCTTAATTTTACTCTAGAATTGAATTTATTTTATGCTTGATAATAATTATTGAGACAGAAAATAAAGGATAATTTTCATTTAAAATAATTAATATATAGGTAAAACTGAAACCAATTTCTAAACAACGCCTATGTGCATATGAAGAAAGGAAAGGATGGAAATATTAGCTTGAACATGTATGGCATAATACGGGATAGGGAACACACGATTAATGGCGTAATACCCGGTCTACCAACCATTTACATCTAAAAGAGTATTGAGCCTCCTAGGAAGAGAAGCGACGAGAGATTCACAATATCAGGTCGTCTGCACACGCTTTCCCATGCTTACTGAACCTGATCCTCGAGGCTTTCAAGAGTTTTTCTGCCCTGCGATCCCATATGTTAACTATAATAGTCTAAATGTGTTCAATGGGATTTAGATCTGGTGATTTGGCTGACCAAGGGAGAGGAGAAACTTCAGGATGTTGCTCTATCCAATCTCGCGTAAATGCTGAAGTGTGAATGCTGCTGTTATCATGAACATAGTTAATGATAGGCATATCTTCCTCAGGATATACGGAACGAACACTTGGTAACATGCAGTCCTCTAACACCTCCACATACTCCTCAGAATTCAGTCTCGGGATACACGGACCAGTTGACCCACACCGGCAGCCGACATCCAGCCCCAGAAAGCGATGCTAATCCTGCCGCTTCTTACTGTGGTCACTACGTGCTCTGGGTTGTAGCGTGTCTTGTCTGGACGCCAAAGTATCACCCTTCCCTCTTCGTCGGATGAGAACACTTTTTCGTCCGTCCATACTACAGTGTCCCAGAATGTCTGAGGCATTGGAAGGAACTGGAGAGCAAATCCCACACGAGCAGCTTTATGTGCTTCTGTGAGGTTCTCTTTTCGAGCTGGCTTCCTAGTGTGGATCCCGACAGCATGAAGACGCCTTCTAACAGTCAAAGGCGTTATCTGAAGTCCCATATGCCTTACGATTGACGTAGAAGGTTGGAACGGATTCTCTCTGTAATTCTTCACTATGGCTGCATCCATATCCGGAGAGGTAACCTTGGGTCTTCCGGATTTAGGTCGGGTTTTTATTCCTTCTTCTCCCTCTTCCTGGAACCGCCGGATCCAGTAAAGAACGCAGTCAAGCCCTCTTCCCACAGAATAAGCTATTTGTGTGGTAGCAAGACCTGCCTGCCACATGCCAACAATACGGTCCCGAGTGACTTTCGAGGTTAAGGGCATTCTTCTCTAATCTTATTCTCTCTAATGCACGATACAATGATACCCTTTGTCGTTTTTAAATCAAATGCAAACCTTCCGCTCTTATGTATATATAATGCAAATGTGACCTTTGACCCAGAGGAGGTAGCTACCAATCGCAGAGTGCATCGAACACATATCCATTTAACCACAGTGACAGTTCTATTGCCTATGTAGACAAATTTACTGGAAGACGGAACTTTTAATATATTCTTGAAGTAAATCTGCATTATTTCCCCATTTGTAAATTATTCGAGAAGGTGCTTCAACGTCGCCTACAGCACATCATGGATGGTTTAAATATCCTCAGACCCGAACAATTTGGTTTTCGGCGACAACACTCCACCTCACATCAACCTCTACGCTTCGTCGACGACACCATCCGTGGCTTCAACAACAGACATTATGTTGTAGCCTTATTTCTCGACATATCTAAAGCATTCGATTCAGTCTGGCATGAAGGTCTTCTCTTTCGCTTAATTCAATATGCCTTTCCCCCTTACCTCATCCATTTACTCCATAAATATCTAGCAAATCGCACCTTCGTCGTTGCTAGAGATGATATTGTATCCCAGCCATACTCCATTCATGCAGGAGTTGCACAGGGCAGTGTCCTTGGCCCCTTACTCTTCTTAACCTACATGAATACCATACCCACCATAAGTGGCTGCAATTTATATTTATTTGCGGATGACACAGCCATCTCCACGGCATCCACTAGACATCTGACAGCAGTACACCGAACACAAAGTTATGCTGATATACTGACTGCATGGTTCCTCACTTGGAGGCTACGGATTAATGCAAATAAATCGCAGGCTGTTACATTCAGTCGTCGCCAGCTGCACGATGTTCCTGAGCTGCGTCTGGCAGGAGCTGCCGTACACTGGAAATCAGAAGCCCAGTATCTAGGGGTAGAATTAGACATGCGACTTACTTGGAGAGCCCATATTACATCGTTGGCAAATAAGGTCTCCAGACGAATGTCTATGCTCTATCCCCTCTACAATAGGAAGTCTCCCCTAGCACTGAGAAACAAGTTACTCATTTATAAGCAGGTACTAAGACCCACCTTGACATATGCTTGCCAAATATGGGGAGTTGAAGCTAAAACTCACCTTAACAAACTCCAAGTACTCCAGAACAGACATCTTCGCACAGCAACAGGTGCTGATTGGTACATACCAAATGCAAATATACACTCTGATTTATCCTTTCCTAAATTGACTGACTACATTCTTGACCTTTCACGCAAATTCTACGCCACCCTTCCAGACAGTTTCAATCATCTAATCCGTGGCCTCGGGGAATATGATATTGACCCAGGAAACACCTATCCTCATCCCAGAGCTGTTTTAGACACCTAACATCATCCCATCATTGAAACTCCAAATTTCAAATTATTCTTTCACAACTTATCGATCTAACTTTACATTACCCTTCTAGAAATAAAACTCACCGCCTAACCACCATCTGTATATTACCTTGTTTTATGCCAGTAAGGGACAATGTCCCGGGATGGCTAAATGTCGAAGGCCCCTGCTCCTCGGAGTAGGGTGTACCTTCAACGACACCACTGCTGCTGTGTGTGAACGAAGAAAGTGCTAACACTAACGTATTAAATTGACCGGTTTCGGCAACGGCATCTACATGACAGTTGATTTTTCGCGATCTTTGTGTTTATTTGTTACCTGAAATGTTGTAATGTTCACAGCCTCTAGAACAGATAATTGCTGCACACTGCTTCGAACTATATATGCTTCAAATACGTAAACTATTTCTTGTTTAAATGTTTAATTCTGTTATAGCTGCATATTAGTTTAGGGTTACAATCTTATTTAACCTTTCAGGTTTTCTGTGTCGTCATAATTATCATCATCATCATCATCACCATCATTGCCCGCCTCGGTAGCGTGGTGATAACGTGTCTGCCTCACGTTCAAGAGGTCCCGAGTTCGAATGTCAATCAGGGTGAATTACCTGGATAAGATGTTTTTTCCGGGGGTTTCCCTTACCTAAAAGACGAATGTCGGGTAACTCTAAGCTCTATGGCCTCTGGGCTCATTTGAGCATCATTTCACCCATTCCATTCATCGTCCGGTAAGACTTAACGTTGGAGGACGTAAATTAAAAAAAAAAGGAAAACACCATCACCATTATAAAAGCTGATCAGATTGACTTAGATGCTGGCATTCTGATCCAAAGGTTGCGAGTTCAAGCCCGGTCTAGTTCGATGGTTTCTACGTGTAGCTAAAAGTGAAATGCATCATATCAGCTTTACTGACATTTAAAGAACTCCTTCGTGAAATCTCTGACATGCCGTTGACGCTAACGTGATTTTGTATTTGAACTGTTATTATCAAACAAAATAGTTATTTTATTTATTTCGTTGGTCGTTAGAAGTCTTATATATATATATATATATATATATATATATATATATATATAAATAAAGATTTCAATTTGGTGGCTATATTAACTGCCGTAGTATATTCATATAAGCTCTTCTTTAGAACTGTGACAAAAATAATATATTTATTTTCGGAACAAGATATAAATTTTAAACAATAATTTCAGATATTAATTTCAAATACCACGCAGTTTAACATTATAGTATCGCTAACCTATGAAAGGTAGAAGTATTTCATTCCAGATCAAGCTAAAACTTTATGAGTAAAGCAAAGGTATTTATAAAGAAGAAAGGGAGATTAAAATGGTTGAGGTATGGTGTGCGAGAGAGAGGAAATAACGTTATTAAAATGATCGATAGATACAAGGTTGATAGTAGAGAGTTATATAAAACCACCTACGACTCATGTGGCAGAATTGTTTTTATTTGCCATTGAGGCTTAAATTACCTGTGCGCCGAAATCGCTGGACAGGTATAAGGAAAGTGAATCGTCCTGGCGCAATTCACGTAGGCCAGTCTTGCCTGCATCGGAAAACATCTGCTCGCTTCTGTACAACATGCTGGTGAACCATTCCATGAATATGAAAGAATGAGATGACCATAACTTCCCCAGCATAAGCAACCCTTGCTTTTCTGGGGTTTGCTGATGAAGGAGATTTTCACACTGAGCTTTGCTGTTTGCTCTCAGGATCAAAATGATGTAGCCAAGTTTAATCAGCAGTGATTACGTTTGAAAGAAACTCCGGATCTTCCTCTAACATCAAGTTTAACTGCACGTTACCTCCATTGCAGCGGTAGGCGATACTGAACATGTGTGAACTTGCCTGGTTCTCACAGGCGGTAACCAGGAGTACCAATAATGAAACAACTACGGCTTGTTTGTTTCACATTAAGCCAACAGAATACAATAAGACTGAATTTTAGTGCGAAAAATTATAACCGTAAAAAATTTATGATCATTGTTTATTGAACAGCCCTCGTAGAATTTCAAGACATTTTTTAGCATTTAAAATCCCCTCTACTGGCTGCAAAATGGCTGCAAAATGGCTGCTCATGCTGCATAGCCTTGAGAACATCTAGATATGGTGAAGTCTTCTTTTTGAGGGTGCAGTGAAGCACTTATCACTCGGTGGATTTCGGCACGACTCAGCTGATGAGTAGATGATGCCTTTGGACTTCTTACGATAGCTATCCTCATACTCTGTACGGGAAAACCCCCGGGAAAAATCTTATTCTGGTAACTCACATTGTAGGTTCAGGGTGAGTCATCTGGATGCGGCTTTTCCGGGGTTTTTCCTTATCCTGAAAGACGAATGTTGGTTAACTCTAAACTCTATGGAACCTGGGCTCATAAGGGCATCATTTCACCCATTCCATTCATCGTCTGATATGACTTAACGTTGGAGGATGTAAATTAACAAAAAATTGTGGGCCGATAGGTAATTGTTCAGCACTCTTTTAGTACTCCTTAATTTGTTTACAAGTATTGACTGGCAAGTGTAGTAGGGAGGTCCTTGTGATATTTCCTCTGAAACAGCCTCTGGACCTCATCATAGGTTTTCCCTCTTAAACGATATTCAGTAATTGCGATGCTTTCTTAACTGTCAACATTGTGGTTGCTTTAACTTGTAACAGAAAGAATTCACATATAAATAGACTTTCCGCAAATTGGACTTAATTTATGAACTTTATATTGATTTATAAATCTTAGGTAACAACCAAAGTTTATAGTAGAAAAAAGTTAAGCGTGTGAAGTGTCATTGGAGTCTTATATTTTCCTTGCATTAGCCGTTTCCGAATTATCCTTTGTTACATGTTTTAAATTTCTTCTAGTTGAAAATGAACATACGAGGGTGGGTAAAAAAGTAAATCCTCCTATTTTTTTCTCTTTTAATTTCCAAGAAAATTGAATCCAATTTACACAGCTTGAAAACTACAACATTGATGATTAATTTCTCACTATTCAATATAATCTCCGTCCTTTTCCACAGTTTTGGTTCACCTTTTAACTAGGGTACGTATTCCAGTGTGGTAAAACACACGGTCTTGCTTCCTAAGCCATTGACGCACGGACGTTTTCACAGCCTCCTCATCTTCAAAATGAATCCCACGATGAGCTTCCTTTAGTGGCATGAACAGATGGAAGTCTGATGGTGCCAGTTCAGGGCTGTATGGGGGTGAGGTAAGATTTGCCATCCCAATTTCTCAATTTCTGCAGTGGTGTAACGGCTGGTGTGTGGTCTTGCATTCTCATGCAAAAGAAGAACATCCGCCATAGCTTTTGTTGGGCGAACTCGGCAAAGACGTGCTTTCAGCTTTTTGAGAGTTCTGACGTATTGGACAGAATTTATTGTGCATCCCTGCTCCAAAAATCAATCATAAGCACACCCTCTGCATCCCAAAACACTGTGGCCATTACTTTCCCTGCCGACCGCTGAGTTATGAATGCTTTTTTCTTCGGTGACGTTGTGTGATGCCATTCCATTGATTGCCTCTTTGATTCAGGTTCAAAAAAAATGAACCCATGTTTCGTCTCCAGTACCAATTCTTTTTCCAGAAACTCCTCTCCCTTCAAATTAAAGCACTGCAAGCATTCCGAGGCTATTGTTTTCCTTGTTTCTTTGTTTTGGGTGGTTAACATTATTGGTACGCAACGTGAACAAACTTTTGAGTAACCCAGTTGTTGAAAATCGTCATCACACTGCCTTTACTGAGGGAGGTAATGCAACACAATTCACCTTTTGTTACCCGGCGATCACCACGAATGATATCATCGACTCGCTGAATGTTGCATGGAGTCACTGCAGTCACCGGCCTGCCGCTTCGCTTTTCATGTGCCAATGATGTTTGCCCTTCAGCTTCGTTACAGTGACGAACCCATCGTCTAACAGTGCTGACATCCACCGTTGCATCACCATACACATTTGTTAGCCTTTCGTGAATGCGAATTGGCGTTTCATCTTCCACAGTCAAAAAATCAATCACCGAAGAAGGTTTGAGGAATTGCGCCAAATTCAAAATTTTCACATAACTTACTTATTTACGGAAAAACAATAGGAGGCATTACTTTTTGGCCCACCCTCGCGTTAGATGAACATAGTAGTGCTTACAAGAACTGCCATTCTTTGTGTTTCTTTTTTTCTCCTTCTGTCCTCTTATCTACCACTTGAGGTCATTAATAAATAAGTAAAAACTGGCAAGTTGTATAAACAATTATGCTTTGTTTTCGCATCATATAACAGAACTCACTTTCAAACAACGGTGTTACATAGACAGGACTTACTTGTACTAAGAATAATATGTATATTCATTTTCTAATTAATATAAAGGGATGTATGTGAAACTTTATCGTTAAAAATGAAGAATTAGGTTCATTTTAAGCTCACGTAATGTTTACAGTTTGCATTTTCTGAAAGAGACGACCGAGCAGGATGGCTCAGGCGGTTTCGTCCGTAGCCGGCATCGGCAGTTCAGGGTTCGAATTCCGTGGGCGACCTACCTGATCCGGCTTTATGGGGGTTTTCCCGGTTTGCCAGGCGAATGATGGACGGGTTAATTACATCCCTCGAATTCCCTGTACCTCCATTTCATCTCTATTATAATTTCACATCATCTCTTAGCTGGTGGTCTCTTTCAGGGTAGAAGTGTAGATAGGTGTCTTGGCACTGCATGGCAGGATGATAAGCTCTTGGTGAAACTTTCTCCTCCGTTAGGACAATATCCGGTCCGTTTTCGGTCCGCAGTAGAGTGGGCTGCCGGTTACACTGTCGTGGCTCCTTGGGAAGGCTCTCCTTTCCCTCCAGGGTGCCCCACTTGGGGGTCTATAGGTACAATAGACTTAACTTGGACCTTCGAGCCTTCCCCTCCGTAGCGTAGTCAAGTTCAGTCTGAAAGGAACGATATTGTTGACTTATTGATTAATGCCTTTGATATTTTCCAGAACACCTGTTCACAGTTCTGTCACCTTACTATCTACGAGGGTGGGTCAAAAAGTAATGCCTCCTATTTTTCCCCCTTAAATAACTAAGTTATGTGAAAACTTTGAATTTGGCACAATTCCTCAAACCTTCTTCTCCAATTCCCTGCAGTAGTAACTTCCTAAGTCAA
>CM060948.1:289494554-289779554 GCA_030765055.1 Mantis religiosa | reverse complement strand
TGAGATGAAGATGGAGCACCGGTGGAATGAGATGCCGGGGGAAACCGGAGATCTCGGTGAAAACCCGCCCTAGCGCCGTGTTGTCCACCACAAATCTCACTTTGCGGTTGCCTGGGATCGAACCCGGGCCGCGTTGGTGAGAGCCAAGCGGTCTTCTAACCACTGAGCCACGGCGCGGCCATAGTGTCATAGAAGGCTTCATATCCAACAGTGTATGCTATCAACTTCTTATATTGTCTTATCTTTTTGTTTGTTGATTGGGAACCTAAAACAAAAAATCTCATTGTGCAAAACCCGATTAATTTTAAAATTTATTATAGTGTACAAGATTTGTTTAGCTAAAAGTAAAACATAAACGTATAAAATAACCTTGGTAAAATAAAAGTAAACATACCTTCCCCAAAGGATAAGCTTTCTCTATTGGTAGTTCCGGAGGGCTGGCAGTGTTTAGCAAAGTGAAGGTAGATGATGTTATTGCTCCCATGAATTCAGTTGCTACCACTTTTCCCGGAGTATCCTTGTTGTAGAGAAACTGCTTGTACTTGGACACCTTGAATGGCTGCCTATTTTCTTTGGGCACTCTCCTGCCCGATGTTTCGTCCGAAGTTGGCATTTTCTTATATGATTTGGGCCACCACTTTTTGAAACTGAGAACATCGTCTGATGTAAGGTGATATACAGTAAATCGGCCAGACTTACTAGCTTTTTGGCATGAGCTCTGCATATTCATCAGGAGCATAAATCCTGTCCATCTTTCTCAAGAGACGCTTTATGCTTCCAAAATCTCTGTCACAGCGGAAAATGAGTGGCCAGGTACAGGGTAGTTGTGAATTATTGTCACAGCGAGTCACAAAACGCATGATGTCATCAAGGCTGCCAACCGTCACGAGTGAAATTTACCGCAGAAAGAACCTAAGCGAAGGCGCTTGGGTTCTTTCTTAAATAAACGGATTATTTTCAAGGCTGAAAATAGCATTGCTGATATGGAACATATGTTAATTTTGCACTAAAAGATGTATTTACCTTTAAATTGTACAGAAACGCCAAAAACACATTTTTTGATATTTTGTCTCTTAGGTGGTTTCTGAAATAAACGATTCAATTACAACCTCCGCATTTCCTGTCCTTTCATTTTATCTTCATTATCATTTCACATCATCTCTCCTATGGTGATCTCTTTCAGGGTAGAAGTGTCGGCGGGTGTCGGGGTTGTGTATGGCAGGATGATATGTTCTGAGTGAACCACTTCCTCCTCCGGTAGAGCGGTCTCCGGCCTCCAAGCCCGGTCTGCTGGGGCCGTTTCCGGACCCTGCCCTTAATACTGTCGTGTCTCCTTGAGACTGCTGCCCTCTGTCTTCTCTCGCCTCGTCCTTCCTCCCGGGTATGCCCCACTTGTGCATGTACAATATATCAAGACTGGTCGCAGTGCTGAATCCCGAATCCAATCAGTATAATTAAATAAGGATGAGGTATGTCAACTTTCAAACTTTGGCGTTAATGAATGCGTAGTCAGGTTGGTACGTGTGTTGCATCACTCTCTGTGAGTTCTTCTTCATTTTCAACTGCATATTCTAATCTGCGAAGTCAAAAGAGTTAATGCTACAGTTTTGTGACACAAAAAAAAAAAAAAAAAAAAAAGACAACCTAATTTTCTTTTCAGGTTAGTCAAATAAGACAAAAAATATAACACAAATATGCTTTTAATTAACTTTCTAATTATATCATCAGTATTCTTATACCCAATTTTTCTAATTAGCAGTTATTGATTACGATTGTACACCGATTTAAAATTAAATTAATAAAATAAAATAAAATAATCACATTAAATAAAATCAGATCATTTTTTGTAATTATCGTCCATTTTTAAAAACGTGTTAGAATCATCTTAAAGGTAATTTTGGAAAAATCTGTAAGTCATCAAAGTACGCGCATTGCCTATGCTTTATTTTTTTTTTTTTTTTCCATTTATACCCGGGCTTTAACTAGCAATTGTCATATCGGCGGCCGCTCCTTGGAACATATCACCTATTGGCGATGGTGTTAAACTGGCAGACGTTGGTTTACTGGTACTTTGGATTTTTAATCACACACGCATTGCGCCGTGGCGTAGTGGGCAAAGGCATCATGCTTTGGTTCCCTGCCACAGTATTGCCCAGGTGGAAACGTTCGACCCCTGGGGGAGATGCGGATGTTAAGTCTCGGGTATAGAACCGGTGCCCATTTAGCATCGTGAGGAAAGTGAGGAGCTACAATAGGTAGCGGTCCTGGTAGCGAAAGACAACTTTCCGGCTGGGGTGCCGAGATGCTGACCACATATCCACTCCGTATCGGTTAGATGATCGCACACCTCTACCTTGCGTATGTGGGCGTGAGGCCGGCAGTCAGGTTGCCAGGCCTTGGCCCTCTATGGGCTGTTACGCCACTGATTATTATGTGTTTCAAATGGGAAGAGTTCTCGCCTGTAGCGAATCAGATGCGTTAGAGCCTTCACCATTGCCACCTCGTTATCTCCACTCTTTTTATATTTCCCCCCCCCCTCTCTCTCTCTCTCAGTTGCGAGAGTTCGTGGCGCTAGACGCATGGGAACGCAGATGAAAATTCCAAAGTTTTATAATAATGCAGTTGTTGAAATCACAATTGCAACATGAATATTCGTATATTACGCAAATGTTTTAAATATTTAGTTTAAAGTTAATTATAGTTTATGAATTACTTATTTGTCTAATCCAATGAAAATACCAGCGGTACATCCGCATAGCTGTGAATGTTACTTACGTTAAGAGATAATTCGTCATTATCATTGTCTTCAACGTCTGAGTACTGCAAACTTACGGGCTATTTCTTTACAAAAGTCGTCTTCTCTTAGTTTATCTGATGTCTCACGCAGTTATCCCAGTCTTGTTGCGTTCCTTGTCAATTTCTTCGTGAATAAGTCGTTCAACGTCAGTCAGTTTAAAAGTATTATTTCTGTTTGAAACATAATTTGAGCCCACATTAACTCAATTGGACTGTTCTAGCAGTAGTAAAGGGGGGAAGGTGGATGTCTCATTGATCCAGTTGATACACTTTTTCATGGAAGAGAACTGAATAGTACTGCTTTGAACTCTAGAGCAAATAGAGATTACGAACCATTCATAAACAAAGATGCAATGTGACCAGACACGTTCTGCCAGACTAGCAAGAAGTGTATCGTTTCCTCTCATCGAATTTATCAAACACCTTGGCTTATTCAAAGTACATATTTCTTTTATCACGTCATGTCAAATGTGTACGTTTCAGTTCTGAGTAATTTCAAATATACGTTTACGCATACATGCCAACCAATAATTATATTAATTACAGTGCCTACGTCGCAATACATTGTTATAATGTAATGACTAAAACTATGGCGTTTTTGTTATGTTAAATACATTACTCTCTTCTTCCTCATGAATCGATTTTTGAAAAATCTGAATTTTTGTCTTAGCACGAGATTGATTAGTTTGCCGCTCGTCACACACCACTAATGGGGAATGCAATACTACAACACCGCAAGAATAGCCCGCCTCGGTAGCGTAGATGGTAGCATGTCTGCCTCACATTCAAGAGGTCCCGAGTTCGAATCTCGGTCAGGGTGAGTTACCTGGATAAGGTTTTCATCCGGGGTTTTCCCTTATCCTGAAAGACGAATGTCAGGTAACTGTAAGCTCCATGGTCCCCGGACTCATTTGAGCACCATTTCACCCATTCCATTCATCGTCCGATATGACAGCGTTGGAGGACGTAAATTGCAAAAAAAAAGAACCGCAAGAACTCCGATTGGTTGCTCATCTAGTAGCGCTCAAGGACAAACACCTTCCCATTATGAAACACATAATAGATCACACACACACATTCGCACTCTCATTCATACTTCCAGAATCTGAGGAAGATGGAGAATAATTCCCCCAGCCGGGAATCCAACCCAGGACCCCCGGGTTGGTAGAGCACAGCATGCAGATGCTCTACCAACTATACCTTTCGCTGGATCCAACAGAGTAGTGTGAAATGATGCTCAAATGTGTCCAGGGTCCATGGAATTAGAAGCTACACGACATTCGTCTGTAAGGATAAGAGAAAACCCCGGAAAAAACCTCATCCAGATAACTCACCCTTACCGAGATTCGAACTCGGGACGTCTTGAACGTGAGGCAGACATGCTACCATCTACGCTACCAAGGCGAGCTACAAACAAACCTTAGGTACAGCCAAGATAAGCCAGCAGCATTGATTTGTGAATAACGAGTTGAAAATTTGGCTAGGGACATTTTTGGGAACTGGATTGTAATTTTCGTATAATCCTGAAGCACAAATATCCAAAGTGTGTGTGTTTCTTTTTGCAACATCATTCCTAAACTATTAACTAAGATCAATATTCAGCGAGACCGATTTGGCCCTATAGCTGACCGATACACTCAGTTTTAAGCGTATATTTATATGAAGTATCTGTCCCCTTTACTCTTTAGAGCAGGAATACCATATTATTTTGATATTCGGGAGGATACAAGTGAGTGGAAGGACCAGAAAAACTACCCAAAATCTAACAAAGATTTACCACGATGTTATTTGTATGACAAATCTGTTCCTTGCCGTCCGATTTAAATGTTTTCACAATATCTTGTACAGTACTAGCCTATGTTCACCGGGAAAAGCACTTATTGTCTTCACTGCTGTGAAATAATTGTCCAAATCCACGCCCACACATCCACACACATACACACATTGTGTAATAGTATATATTTACACCAATATTCAGCCTACGGTTATGCCCAAACACTCCGAAACGTTTTAGCATAGGCAGAAGTTATTTTTCGAATTTTAAAGAACATTTCATCTAGAACGGTGTGATTCATGAAAAAGAAAGTTGTCTTCTCTGTCTCATGCGCCTCCAAAGCGTTTCAAAGATAGCGGTGCGGGTTATCGATCTGGTGCGCGTGCGCGTCAGGCTCCTCTGCGCAAGATCTCGCTCATTTGTCGTTCCGCCATCACAGTCGACTCAGTTAGCCAGTACGCTTGACAACTGATGAGAAGGTACTGTTGAAGTGTAGTGGTGTGTGCGCGGGTGATACGTCGGGTAAAAACTAGTCCGAAATGATTGAACTCTACAGAATCTGGGCGCTCTGTATTGCTCTCCTGGTTTCAAGAGGAGTTTATAGTTATGTGGAGGTAGGATAACCTAAACATATTAGTGTGTGGGATACTGTATGTTCCAGAATGGAAGAGCGCTAAGTAGCCATGCTTTCCAGCAGAATAGTCAAGGCCAGCCATCGATTTTTGTTTCTAACTTGTCCTTACACCAATAGTAACTAAAACAGTTAAATGATTAATGACAGCTCTGTTTGTATAGCGCGAAACATTTTGCAGGGTTAGTTTAGCTTCCGCTATTGATCTGAAGTTGCCTTTGTGGCTATCGAAGGCGTTGTTGAAACCTGTGATAGCGCAGAGAGGGTTTTCGAAGTATAATACTGTCATATAAGTTCTAATTTCTTATTACTATTAAGAGGCCACTGCGTAACCTCTAAGGCATTCAATATCTTCTTTACGCTATGCGTCATTGCAGTGGGTGGGACCACTGGTAACATCTGTATTGTTTTGTTTTTCATCTGGCATATAAATTTCAAATTGAAAAATGTTGTTTTAACATTTGCTACTGTAAGTTCAGAACTTTTTGTTTTATGCTTTGGGGTTGATTGCTGTTTTCTTTATAAATGCAAACAGATGTTAATGGCTTGGACTGGTATATGCTTAGAGCAGCATCGATTTCATTGGTTCACTTAATTCTGCTCACGTTTTAAGCCACTCGTAAACTTATTTGCCGAATGTGCAGGGTTATTCTTTTCAGTTTGTAATAACGACAGTTCATTTCTCGTATTTCAGATTATAAATTTAAACAATGTAGTAGGACCTATTTACATCCCCAATGTCTTTACGTTATTTTAAAGAAATGTGTTGCTCTGCATGTGTGTGTGTGTGTGTGTGTGTGTACGTGCGCGTGTGTGCGCGCATGATGTAATTGGGTGTTGACATTAGTGTAGGACTTGTTCAGGAATTTAGCTGTTGTCTGAAATGCTTTTGGTAGTAAATTATGGCAATGCATTTATTATTTTTGTGGTTTTATCAAGATATGAGGTAGTATTAAAGGGATGAAAAAACAAGATCTGAGCGTTGACTGAATTTGAAGCATGAATAAAATGTGAAAAATGCTAGCATTGAAAGTAATGATAATGCAACTTTTAAAAATTATTATTCAAATGGTAGAAAGCAAACTCATTTAATTTGGTACACATTTTATTTGTGTGTTGTGTTCATAGTTGTTTAGGTTCAAGTTTATATTTGATTGTGATAAATATTGTATTATAATAAAAAAAAGGTACAAGTCATTTAGTCTTACGTGCACTAGTTATAGTGGTGCTTTAAATCAAGTTAAAATTAATTTTTTTTCTGCTGCATAATTTCATAAGCATGAAGTACATATTCTGAATGTTTCATTAGTTATTTCAGATGCAATTTGCTGATTTTACAGATCTCGAAAATATGTACAGCTTCCTTCTCTGCCATTTATCCTTTTAAGAACTAGAAAATTATTCATAAAAGAAACCCAATATTTAGGGAACAGTCAAATACTGGAAGTATCAAATAAATATCTTCAACAAAATATGCTTTATTTGTAAAACTTTGCACCAGAACACTAAGTAGTGCTGTATTTCTGGCTTCAACCTAACTTAAAGTTACTTGGCATATAAATGCCACTACTTTGTATGTTGAAGTTAGTGTAGTTCAACTGAAATGATAACTTAATGATGTAAAAATAAAACACAAAGAAAGGAGAAAAATAGAGGCATTTAAGTTGGCATAAGGAGGTATGAGTTAAACACAAAAAATATCTAATGCAACAGTTGCACAGCTATTTTATCCATTATTTTTCTATACGTTAGCAATTCACAAACCTCATATGTGTTATACTATTAATATAAATTGTTTCTTTTCATGTAATGAAGAGATTTGAAAAGTTTAGTTTTGGCTATTTGGGCTTACAGAAGCAAAAGTGTTAGTAAATATGTTATTAGTAATGAGCTAATGAAAAGAAATGCATTTTTTGACTGCATGCTACATAATTGGTGCATGAAACTAAAGTGTAACATATTTTTATAAATGATTAATGATACAAAGGATTAACAAAGTGTTAATCTTCATATCTATATTTTTTTTTCATACAGTAACTGTTCTCTTGCACTTGTCAAAACACTGGAGCGCAGAAAGCAAATGGCTTTATTGTGACAACTACTCAACAATAAGATACTAACCAAACAGTTTTGCCCATCCATAATGGCTTATAAATTTCCAGGTTATTCAAAAACTTTTATATTTTCATCACACCAACATTTCAAATATGTGATATTTAAATCAGAGTCATTAGTAATCTTGCTAAAAAAAAAAAAACAATTATAACAAAAAAGTCATTGTGGATTGGGCAGTATACATTCATATTTTTGCAGGGATACAATACAGCAGTATGTAAAAAGACCTAAAGCTGAAACTACTCCACTAACCAGGGGAGGAAGAAACAACACGACAGCTTAATTCTTCTGATCTGCCAGATTTTAATAAAATGAATACATTATTTCTTACTTTTTATTTAACCAAAATAAAATAGGCATTAGTAGTAACTAGAATTTATTAATATTGAACTACAACACTGAAGATGTGTATTTGTTAATCACTCAGTACTAAACACGAGGGATACCAAATTTGGTTCCTGGCTAGGATGGGAATTTTTCTGTAGTTGAGATTTTTCCCTTTCCCCTTCAGAGTTTTTAAGCATGGACTGAGAGTATGAATGTGGTTGTGTATGTGATTAATATATAAAGCCTAAAGAAAAGCAACTATATACAAGTTAACACCATGGCTGATTATCAATATGTTTTAAAGGTAAAAGGCTGCTGATGTGATAATTATAGTTAAAGGAGGGTTATGGAAAAGAACAGGGGTGCAAACATATATTTATTAGCTTCAGCTTTAAAATCCACTTTTTTAATGAATACAATTGTGGAAATACAGTTGTATGTTTGTAAGTTTAATATCTTTAGCCAAATGGTGTACAACATTTAGGATAAAGAAAAAACAAATACAGTATGATCCACAAAAAGAACGAGTTAATGGACCAAACCGGCTCTCTTGAGCACTGAGAACAAATAAACAAGATTAATTCTAACTCTTGACGTATAATTATACATTAAATACTTGAAGAATATGCCTTATGGACTAGGATATTTTTCACTCAATTTTTACACCTGTATTCATTAAAAGCTAAGCTTTCTTTAATTGTACTTGTGACTGCATATGAATTAACTTATGGATTATGGATCAAAATTAAAACTTCATTTTTTTATTGAAACTTGTATGCCATACTAGTACAGAGCCCCGTTATGTCAGCAGCTTGCAATACAATGAAGCACAAAATTAATATAATTTTGAGTCAAACTAATACTCAATGCTCCACTTATTGCTATTATTTACCTAGAACGCGTTTCGTTAGGGTCTTCCTAACATCATCAGCTGTTGTCGACTCAACTGATGGTGTTAGGAAGATCCTAACGAAACGCATTCTAGGTAAATACTAGCAATAAGTGGAGCATTGAGTATTAGTTTGACTCAAAATTATATTAATGTTCTTCCTTGCTTATCCAAATCTAGTTAAATAGAGTTACAACTACTTTTTTTTCCAAAATTTTATCCCTTCTACTTTTATCATCCTGGATTAAATTTAATTTTTCACTACATTGGTATTATTAATATTTTTATAAGCCTTACACTTCTCATATTCAATGTCCACTCTTGTCTTTCTGGTCTCTGATTCTCTGATAGATATGAAAGCCATTTGGTTGCTGAATGTTTTCTGATCCTCTACAGTCCAAGTTTCTTGAGATGGCGGCTGAGTAAAGATCCACACTAAATGAATTAATCTGATACCAATCCTGAAAGCAGACTAAGAACAATTTATACATGCGGATTATTTGATGCATACACCATCAGTGATTCCATATGTATAAATTAACCTCAAACTTTCTTTCAGAATTGGTTATAGACTATTTCATTTAATGTTCATCTTTATTCAGCTGCCACCTCAAGATAATTAGATTATATTCTATAACATGTGTGGCATTATTGTAAAACCATATATTGCTGCATATTATTTATCATTCTCCAAATGGACGTAGTTTTGATGAAATATATATAAAGCAAAAACAAGTGTAGAACACTTGCAGGGTTTTATTGTTCTTTTTGTTTTTATTTCTATTTCCATATCTAATGAACAAATGAAGCTGTTAAATATGGTTAAAATTTATAAAATGGCAACCTATCTGATAAAAGAAAATGACATGGGTTAATAAACTAACTGAAAGACGAATCGTGCCGTTTAAATAATTTTTGTCCCAAAGATAGGAGACAGCTGATATGTATTTACTAGGGATTATAATTCTCCAGTCCCTGGAAATCATGGCTGCTGTTTTCTTATTTATTTTATTTTATTTTCATTAATGTCCTTGTTCTACTTGGGGTCTTGGTAAATGTAATGAAAATGGCATAGTCTGCCCCATGTGAATTTAGGAACATTTTAAGAGCAAGCGAGCTTATAATGTACAATATAAATTAATGCTAACTTAACAAGCATTTAACATTTACACGCTTACTGTCCGGGAAGAAAACAATATATTTACCTTAAGATGTATAATAATAAACAAAACTTGGATATTTATATAGGAATTAGCATCATTTTTGGTCAAATCTCTGGGAAGAGTATTTTCGAATTTTGTAGAAATGAAATTCTGTGTCATGTCTCTGTAGATGGCTTAAAGGATTGTGGTAGTTTTAATGTATTCCAGCTGATTAAACATTTAGATGTCTTTATAGAAAGAGACTTCCTGATTGAGCATATGCTATTGTCAGCAGCACTTTCTCTTATTTTTAGATATTGCTATCTGCCCTTGTTAAGCAAGCCTATAAACATTTAAATATATATAAAATCTGAGTTGTTTAAATGTTACATTCAATATATGAGGTCATTATAAATGATTTTTTTTTATTTTGGTAGCGGATTGACCATTGATGCCTTAACCTATTGCCACGGAAGTTGTAAACACACATGCTTATTTCTTTGCTTTAAAACTTTGAATCTCGCATGTACATTTATGCTATTTTACACTGATTTTAAGAAATTAATAAATTATAATAAAGAAGTTCCTCACCATTACTGGTAATCTTGACTGTTTATTTCATGGATTTGGCTGCCAGTAGTACCTTTAGTTCATTTTATTGGGCCGTGTAAGTGGTTTTCTGGTGAGAAACATAAATTAAATAAAAAATGTGGTTTAGATTCAGAATACACCGCACATTCATTATTCTAGCAATAGACACATTTCTCTTATTTTAAAGCATCTTCTTGAAAGTGTATTAGTATTTGAATGGTGACATTTAAAACGCATACAGGAACCTGGTGTTCACGCTACTGACAAGGAATAATTTGTAAAATGAACATTTCATTTTGCTTTGTAAATAGTATAAATGCAAAAATCCATTGTGATAAATTTCTGGAGTATCTTAAAAAAAAAAAAAAAATGTGATGCCGTGTATGAAATGGCCATTTCTTAAGGCTTTCGTAATATTAGTATGACTCATTTCATATATTTGTATAAATATGCTCTGTCTGTTAAGAGCGAAGGCTGGTGCCCCGCCCATTCTAACCTTTGATCCTCCTACGCGATTGGCGGCCTGCAGTTAGAAGACTACATTGTTACGGATTTTCCCTGAGTGACTATATTTTGGTATATGTGTCCTGTGCCTATTTACTTTCTCTGTTACATTCCTAAAAGTTGGTGGAGGTATTGCATTTCACCCAAAAAAATTCGATACCGTGTTTTCACTGGAAATATGCAATTTGAGGTTCCCTCAACACCCCAAAAGAGGCTGGCGCGCGCGTGCATGCGTCTGCCTGCTTGTCCGAGAACACATAAATCAAAAAGCAAAAGTTGGTTTTCATCTTCGAAGCATGCGAAACGATGTTTAACGAACGCCCCTACATTCCATATTATCTTTTACATGATTTTTTTTTCTCGAAAAGGGCTTTATTGATTAATATAGCTGCAATATACTTGAGATATTTTTGATATGATGTATATCAATATTTACATACAGTAGAATTCCAGTTATTCGGATTAATTGGGACCGGACCCGATCCGGATAATCATATATCCGGATAATTGGATTAAGCGCGAAAAAATTTAATTTCTTTTTTAAAAAATATCTCAATTTGTGTATAGGTATGGGTGTTATTACCTGCATATGCGGTAGCCGTAGTAGGAAGGGCCCATTACGGCTGGGAAATTTTTGTCATTCCTTGTAGATTGATTGGACATTTTATTTACAATAAATAATCAAAACCATTTCTTGGTTTACAAAAGTAATTTGATACACGTTTTCGTCAAAGAGATTCGCAGAGCTTGAATTCGGATAACTGAATTTCTGCTGTATTGAATTTTCTGGGAATAGCCTCTCAAGTCTTCATTCTACATGACTTTTGCATAACTGGTAAATCGTAAGAGATTGACAAAATTTTACTGCAGAAAAGTAGAGTCCTTAAAATACAATTTATCATAAATAATTTTTTAATTATAAATACTTTTCCGTTATAGCCCTTCTTATTGGTTTCAATTTTCTACTACTTTTCTGAAATATGAATAGGTTACATGTTTTTTTATTTTATTTTGCCACACTTCATATGCACCACCCAAAATGCAATACAGAGATTTTACTGGAATCACCTCGTTTTAAGGATCACATCTGAAAGGAGCGCTTTTGCGATCTCTACTTGGTGTAATAAAGAGGGACAGTTTTGTATCCCACCCAAAATTGAGGATCGACTCGCCGGTAGCATGGAGCATTATTTGAAAATTATTTTTTGAAGAAGGTACAATGATTAATATACCATATGTTTAAGACCTCTTCATTCCAAACAGCGTTTGCATGACTGGCAAACCGCAAGAGATAGACAAGGTTTTACTGCAACAAAAATATAGATCTTGTTAAACTACGGTTTGTGCCAATACATTTCTTTGGGGTTTACCTTATTTCAATTTTCCAATAACTTATATCTCCTCAAATACGCATACTAGTTTTTTTTTGGCCATGCAATGAGAATGCGACCTATAGCGATCTAATTAGGGCCACGTTTAAAAGATTTGACTATCACTTAAGTCTTCTCCCAAACCCATCGTAACCTATATGTGAAGGAGATCGAAGGATGGATATTAATGGAGAGTCGTGTGAGTACAGGACATCAGTTTTTTTAAAAACCACTTCAGGTAAGTAGAGAAAGTGCTTATTCCACTCAACAATTCAGTGTCAATAGTTCACCAAAGCAATGCACATTTTGGGGTATCGCCCAAACATGCCGTATTCTTAGTTACCATAAATTGTGTAAGGTGTGCAATGAAAGTTCATATTAGGTAATAAGTAGGGCTCGGAAGTTGATGACCCAAAAATAGGAGAAAAATGACCAGTAAAATGCCCTTAAGTTTTGGAGAAAATAACATTAAATTTTTAAGAAATGACCCTAAATTAGAAATTAATTATTCTTTCACACTGGCCGTATGTAGGCTTAATTGTGAATACGTAGAGTCAGACTGAAAAATTCAATGCCATAGCCGGGATTTGAACCACGGATCTTCTGGTTTCCG
This sequence comes from Mantis religiosa, assembly GCA_030765055.1. NCBI lineage: Eukaryota > Metazoa > Arthropoda > Insecta > Mantodea > Mantidae > Mantis > Mantis religiosa. Next base: position 289,766,802 of record CM060948.1, on the reverse strand, counting down.
TCCAGCCGCTCTACCATGAGCTACTATGGCCAACGTGCCGATGACATTAAATTCTCCTACTGACTCGAATTTTCCCGGTAGACCACTTAAGAGTTCTCATAAACATATGAGAACTACCTTAATGGCAACTTACAACATGTAAGTACTTTAAGGCCCGGGCTGGACGGAAACCAGAAGATCCGTGGTTCAAATCCCAGCTATGGCATTGAATTTTTCAGTCTGACGTTCCACGACCCTAAATTATTTTTTAAATTTTAACATTCAAAATTTAAAGTATATATTTATTACTTATAATTAAATTTTTGTAATGTATTCCATACATATTTATATACTAGTAAAATTTATATATTTAGGCATATCTCTTAGCATTGCAATAAGGAGCCATTGTCATTCGTAGGTTCCCGGGTTTGAAGGTTCGCCGGTTATCTTGAACACTCCCCATACTTCCTCTCCACTTCAGCTAACGTCATGGGCGCATACTTGAATTACCCAAGGTCCCCTGGTGAAAAACCTTCAACACAACTGAAGTCAAAATATTCACCTTGCGGAACTTTCTCAGTTTTGCACAACTGATAACCAATGCTCTTTCATTTTTTTCATAAAACTTCTTGACCAATTATTCCCACACTTTTTGCAAATGTTCCTCCATATCTTTAATTTTTTTTTTGATAGCCGCACGTATGCTCTCATCTCTTTTTCTAGCCATGGCATTTTTTCTTCCAGGATTGATAAGTTGGTACTAATAAAATGCCAGACTTCGATGAACATCCAACAAGTTTTGAACAACAGCTATAGCATGCAGTATTTTCAAACTCTATGAAGGGCATGTGAATCACCTTAGTGTAAAATGATTTAATTGCGGTCCCGATTTCACTATATATTCGCTGCTTCTGTTAGGAAAAGTAAACTATTTTCATGTTGGATGTAGCTTCTCTATTACTTTAGTCACAAGAAGACCCATTTTCGGAGGGGTGTCAACTTCTAATGTATAATACATGTGAATAACGTATGAAAGTACGTTTAAAAGAAAAAGAACCTGAAGAAAGTGCGAAAAAAAGCACAATATTTCCTAAAAATTACCAATAGACATTAAAACAAAAAGTGCAAAGAGATGCAGAATAAAATGAGTCAGTATTGTTTCATTTTTAAGAGAAATGAATTTATATTGCATTCTGCGCTGTCTGTGATAACGCAGAAAAAATATTTCATCAAGTTCCAAACTCTGGTAGTATCAAAAGGAACACTAACGTTTCGTAAGAATAGTTTGTTGGAAGAACGAGTAGAGAAAGCAGTATGAATACAACACATCGAATATATTTTTCCCACTAGGTTTCCACATAATTTTTAAGCCCTTAGCAGGAACGTCTTAATCGAATTGGCACTATTACCATGCTTTCAGTTAATTTAAGTATTTAATTGCGTTTTAGGGTCTAGTTAAGCAATGGAGTTAATATATTCGTTTATTTTGATTAAAATCTGCCATTGCGGTTATTTTGTGCTTTTGGTTATAATTGAAATGGTTTTATCGAAGAAGTCAATGCAACGGAGATCATTTACCTGAGAGAATTACAAAACGCGTATTTCCTTTTCTCTTTCATATGTATTTCGGAATTTAAGAATTTTTGAAATATTGCATTGCACCCCGAAAGTTCGATGTCGAGATCTTACGTTTGAAGTTCCTAAACCTTCAGAGGTTCTAGTCCCATTAGTCCTGGACTCGTAGGACCAAGGACCCGGGCCTCCGCCCAGCGCCTCCGTGGGGCTTTCCATAGGGCAAGACCTAGAGACTAACAAGCCCCCCCCCCCCATCTGGTCCTGTGGACTCAAGACGCCAACACCAAAGTGGGAAGGCTACCGATATGACCTCGGTGGGGCCACCTGGTGATCTAGCAGACCTACTAGCTATGCTGGCTAGTACGCGGGAATATTAATGGCTTCCCTCAACCACGTCCGGAGACGGACCCGATCTCCCACGGGTATCGGGAACCACTGCCCCTTCGAGTCCAACCCAATCCGAACAACTCCCTATCAGGGAAGGGCTCGAATGTTCGGCCCGAGGTTCCTCTAGTAACCTCAGATTTACCACGAGTGCTAAGGGTCCGCAGCGCCCGCACCACGGCAGCTGAAAGGGACGGATCCCCTCCCCTACGGGAGCGCATGCATGAACATTACTTTACGTATTCTGTTGTTTAAGGACTATGATACAATGAAGCACAAAATTAATACAATTTTGAGTCGAACTAATACTCAATACTCCATTTATTGCTAGTATTTACCTAGAACGCGTTTCGTTAGGATCTTCCTAACATCATCAGCTGTTGTCGACTAATGGATGCCGGTTCAGTGAACTCCTCGGAGGTAAAGTGTCCAAGGTCCAGCTGCATTAACCACGTGGGTAAAAATCTTTATAAAGAAATATGAAAGTAAATTGTTTAATTTCGATACTACCTTTGAAGAAAATCCAAATTTCAAGTTCATCAAGATACCGACAGAGACGCACCTATCACCTCCGAGGAGTTCACTGAACCGGCATCCATTAGCCAACAACAGCTGATGATGTTAGGAAGATCCTAACGAAACGCGTTCTAGGTAAATACTAGCAATAAATGGAGCATTGAGTATTAGTTCGACTCAAAATTGTATTAATTACTTTACATGTTGGATGTACTTCACATTTACGTCAAATACACTGGACGCAACATGAGTTTCATTGTAATTTCATACTGTGCTAGATAACGGTTGACATATACATTTTTAAACTCCGCCTTTTAACTGCAATGTTCATATCGGTTTTTTTTTTTACCTCGGGAACTGGTATAGTACCAAGTTAACCTAGAGTTAACTGGTATAGTCGCACTGTTCGAACGGTTACCATGGATTTATCTTTGGTAATCGATACCTCTCAGATAAAGCACTGATTACTCCACGTGGAGTGAACATATATCTGTCATTTGTGATTCCTGCGAATTCTATTGGCTGAAGAGATGTGTTTATTGGTGCTTAGCACAGGAACGGGAGGCCTGTCAGTACCCCTCTCACTCTTACAAGAATAATCAGTGCGTTATCTAAGAGGTTTCTGTTAACAAAGATAAATCCATGGTAACCGTTCCACCAGCGCGACAATATACAGTGTTTCGGTCTTCGGATTTTACACATTACATCTCGCACACAACCAACGTCCAATCATAGTTCCAGATTCCGAGTTGGATGGTAAATAATCTAGGTTAGAGGAAAATTCCCAGTCGGGAATCGAACCCGGGACCTCTCGCACAAAAGGTAGTTCTAGCGACCTAGCTATGCGGTGAGTCCTATTTTGTTTTGTTTTCCCTTATATGGCTGAAATACTATTTGTATGTAAATGTCACGCGTGAGATGCATATAACAAAAAGTCTACGCAGAATTTGTAATGAAAATCGTGCGCAACCTTCCATTTTCTCTGAATGTAGATAGTGTAGCAGGGAAACCGTAAAATATAGATAAGAAGCTATATTAAAAATAAGGAAAGAAAGTAATAAATAAAAAACATAAGTGCAGCATTAAAATTGGGAAATTTTAAATAATTTTCAAATTTCGAAGTAAATGTGCACAGATAAAACTGTGATGCGGTTATCCACAAAGTAATTTTTGATAGTTTCCTATTCGCCCTCCCTAGAGATCCTAGCGCTGCTTTCAGTTCATCTGCAGTAGTTGATTCTGCCATTAGTTGCGCATAGTGTCACTTGATTGACCCATGGCTCCTGGATAGCACCAGAGAAGAGAAAAGACTGTTTAGCTCAGGTACGTTCTACTTCAACGTATGCGCAGAGAAACATTACATAGACCAATGTCTTTACTTCCCTTTCAAAAAAAAAAAAAAAAAAAGTAGTCATGAAGATTTTTTACGCCTGAAAAGAATACCTGCATCGTCCCCATGCATATTTGAACCCATGTCCTCGAGAACCAAATTGGGCCTTGTGTTATTAAAATTTGAGTTTGGTGTTCGCATTGTTGCACGTACTCAATATCCACTGTACGACTTGATACTATTTATAGAGGACTATATCTTCTGAATAATTTAAGATGGGTAGAAGAATTATTTTATATGAATTGTATAAAATAAAAACAAACACCTGTAAAGTGATAGGGAAAGATAAATTGTGAGTTTACCACACAATTATTTGTTTAGCTTTGTGAACTATTTTTGGAATCCTCTGAGGAATTACTCTTAAGGGTATGTATGACTGAAATTTCATGAAAATCGTGAAAATAACGACTTTTTTATTTTAATTCTATAAAATAATTTAGACATTCCCGAATGTGAAAAATGCATAATTTGCCTCCGAACGCCATTTTTAAATGCTTATTTAAATGTCGGTGGCCTTTAAACTCTGTCAGAGGAACGCCCTCTTTTGCCTACATCCACATTCTTTGTCTGTTTTCCGTTCTTAAATTTTCAATTCAAGAAAAGAAAAATAAGGCTTTCAGACAAAATAGTTCCTAAAATGTTGCCAATATATCAGAGGCTGGCTTCTACAACATTACTAGAGAGGTGCAAAACAGGAAAAACACAGAATGCCAATGAATCTTTGCATCATGTCAAATGGAATAAGTGCCCAAAGGAAGTTTTCATATCAAAACAAAAATTGGATCTTGCTGTTATTAAAAGCATCAGTGAGTTTAACATGGGTAGTCTTAAGTCATTGGAGCTGCAGCGAAATATCAAAGGTGAAAGTGTAGTAGACTCAGCAAGGAAAACTTCAGTGCAGCGAGATCAGACTCGTATCCTGCAAAGCAAGAAGCTAAGTTGTGCAGAAGAAAAGCAACATCTAAAGAAGAAAAAGGTGGAAAAAGCAGCAACAGAGGAGAGGAAAAAGAAATCTGAGGGTCCAACCTATCAGCCTGGTGGATTTTAATGTGAGTTATGCAATCAAATCTTTAATCGCTGTTTTCTCAATGTTCATATTTTCAGCATTTTTCTTCCTGCAAAATGCTCCTTGCGATGCAGTTTTTGTACTACATTCATGAAATTTCCTACATGGGTTCAGAATATCATGAGGAATGGAAATTGCCCTAGGTTTTATTGTGAAATGTATATAAGCATATATTTTTAATTTTCAAACACAAAACTTACAATTTTTTAGACAAAAAAAAAAAGAATATTTGTAAATTAAAAAAATTTTGTGACCTAAACTAAAGGAGACACAGAAAAACCCAGAGCAATTTCAAAAAGTATGTGTATTATGAACATAGGGTTAAAATATTAGACCAAAATTCAAAATATTTTGTCGCAAGGGACTTTTTTAGTGACGTAACAAAAAACATACAAAATTTATCATAATTTCTAAACTGCTGGAGAAAAATGGTTTAAATTTAGGTTGTAACATGTTTACATTATACTACACCTATAGTGTAAATTTGAAAAAGCTAGCTTTATTAGTTCAAAATTTGAAAATTTCAGTCATACATACCCTTAAAGGAAGAAACAAAAGCTATCAATTTTCAGTCAGTATTTCGTCTAGTTGTATTTCATAATCAACAATATAGTATCTTGGTTGCGCCGTAGCTCAATTGGTAGAGCACCTGGAAGTATGAATGAGTGCGAATGTGATTAAACCTAAAAAATACGAGTTAGCACCTTCGATATGTTCCAAAGGATAACGGCCGCCGATATGACCACTGGAGTTAAAGGCGGGGCATATATGGAACAAATAAAAGAATATAGTATCTTGCCATTATTACAATGTATAAGCTGTGTAAGTTATTTGCTAAGAAGTAATGAATCTGTTGATTATTCCTCCAAGGCATATAACAGTGAATAATAAGTGCGACATTGCTTGTAACTGTATAATTTGAACTATTGGTCTCACAAATGCTGCAGAGTGAGTTCATTAACAGTTGTAATTAATTATTTTTTAATATTTTCTTAAAAATATTTACATATAACGGTTCATTCGGCATGCATATTGTGAATCATCATAATGTCTAAACTAATTTGGGAAATTAACTCAGTAACAATATTGTTGAACCTAGCATTTGCAGCTTCCTTCACTTGCAATATACATTTTAAACAAATAAAATCATTTTTATTATTTCTTATATTAGAGAAAAAGGTTGCGCATAAAAATCAGTTATTACGGAAAATAGAATTGCCGTTTTCGAGAGATGTAACGGAAACCGCTGAACACGCTTGAATGTTTATTATTACTAATTTATTATTATTATTATTATTATTATTATTATTATTATTATTATTATTATTATTATTATTTACTCTATAGTTTCTGCTTCATCATGGAGATAACTTATACGAGGGCTGTTCAATAAAGAATGATCACAATTTTTTTTGACAATGTACCTTTACTCATACTCATAATTTGATGGTCCTTGTCAAAATAGTCTCCCCTGAATGCGATGCACTTATCCCAGCGTTTCTGACAGTCTTCAAAGACATGCTGGAAACAATTTTTGAGAGATCCTTCAAAATCGCCTCCGCAGCCTTCACCACTGCTTCTGATGATGTATAATGCCTCCCACGAAGGCGGTTCTTCAAGTTAGGGAATAGAAAAAAGTCATTTGGGGCTAAATCCGGACTATAGGGAGGGTGAAGGATGCAGTTCACGTTGATTTTTGCAAGATATTCAGCAACAACTTTGGCAATGTGCGGCCGCGCATTATCGTGGTGCAGCATCCAACGTGGGTGGTACCCAATGAAATGTTCAGTATTTCAGAACGTGATCTTAAGGTAATTCGTCGATCCACTCTCACAATGGCAGCAGCAGTGTTGATGTTTTCTTCCGTAAGAGCAGTAACTGGAGCACCGGTCCACCTTCCTTTGAAATTGTCTCCACTCTTTAAACATTTTAAAGCACCTTCGAGCTGTGCTGTAGGGAAGAACAGACTCTCCATAGGCCTCCTGTAACATTGTATAGGCCTCAACTGAAGATTTGTTGAGACGAAAGCAGAATTTCAAAACCGCATATTGTTCCTCGCGTGTTACTTCCAGTGCAGCGGCAGGCGATACTGAACATGTCTGAACTTGCCTGGTTCTCACATGTGGGAACCAGTAGTACCAGCAATGAAACAACTACGGCGTGTTTGTTTCACATTAAGCTAACAGAGTGTAATAAGGTTGGATTTTAGTGTGAAAAATTATGATAATTCTTTACTGAACAGCGCTCGTACTTCGCTTGCTTTCAGAATGTCTCCGCGATTTAAATTTTCATTTACGTTAATGTTCTCGAAGCACGATTCAGCAGTGTTCATTTACATGAATGTTAGTACATCTCACAAATTGCAGCCAAGTTGGAAAGATTGACACTAAAAGATCTAATGTATTGCATACACAAGTTTTCTACTCGCTCTTCTACAAACTATTTAGCTTTTTTATCCCGATAGTTTAAGGTCACACTTACGCATTTCGTTGTTAGGATCAGTAGGTAAAGCAATACCTTGATGTTTGTTGCTCAGATATCAGAAACTATTTACAAGTCCTCGGAAAAATTGTTAACGACTTAAAAAAAAGAATGGGGTATCTGGGAAATTGTTAATTTCATTATTAAAAATAAGTATTCTGGCTTCGACGAATTCTACAGTTGTTTCTGTGTGTAATAAGGATTTAGCTATCTCGGTTTACCTATTGTACAAAAGAAACTCAGACACACCCCGCATGGCACTTCGGCCTTCAGGGTAACCTTGCCCTACCACGTGATGACAGGACCCATTTCTCAGATAATGGCACCCAGAGGGCGGTGTTCATTACCTCCAATATTTATGTATTTCAATGTAGATAGGAGGAAAATGAACATATTTGATAACTATGTATTGCCCTTTCTAAGTTGAATACATTTATTTAAACAACGTCTTGCATTCACAGTAATTTTAGTATCCATTCAGCAAATTATTCTTACAAGAACTTGTTCTTGTGTTAAGCTCATGTCATTCTAGATACATGTTCATAGAAATGGTTTGGCTACATATTTACTTGTAGGTACAAGGGTATAATATAGTCAAGTCTTAAGACCTGGTCGCTATGTGATGACTTTGAAATCCCTTCTCTTTGCATGACCAAGAGAAAAAATGTGTTGCATTCACGTGAGCTCTACCTTTGTGGTTTATTGGTAGGCATGCAAAGAATTTTTACGAAAGCATATTTTTCTGCCTACTTCATTTCAGTAAGAGATCAAACTGGTGGTCTCATTTCGGAAATGCTTATACTTCCACAACAATAGGATATATAGAAGATTCATTCTAGAATAAATATTTTATTATCCTTGCACTTGCAGAGGATTTTCTGGCAATATCAGACACGAAACAAGTACAAGTGGCACATTAACTACAGAAAACCTAAAGAAGTCCATAGACAAATGGTTATGGCATTGCATTAAGAGCAAAACTGGTATTCGAAGTCTCCCACATAAATATCTTGAAGTGATAAATGATTTAGAACGAGATATAAATGAGGAAACTCTTCGAGCAGTATGACCCACAATGCAGATAATGAACAGTTACAAATATTGAGAATAGGAATGTACAGTCTAAATGAGTAACCGCTACAGAGGGCTTTTTTATTATTTAAATTTAAATTAGTTAAATATATAACAATTCTGTATGTTTTCCATGTAAAAGATATCTCAATTTTAAGATATTTAGGTGGTACGTGTAAAAAGCGCAACAAATTACACTTCTCGTTTTTAAACTAAATTACATATCTTTTAAAAAGAATTATAAAATGAAAAACTAAGCTAAAATGATTAGCTTAATATTGGACGCGCAAACTCTTCTCATTCTTCAATTATGAATAATGCTGGCATGATCATGCGCTCCCGCCTCATAGCCTTGGAGTTCTGCATAATACGTTAGCCGTGTAGTAATCAGATTGCTACGTGGTGGGTGTGGTTACCCAGGGAAGGGATTGTTCGTCGTCGACCTGGTTAGGGTCGAAAACGTTTGTGTACTTCACGGGACGCTGCACTTCTAGAAGAAGCTGATATCACCTAAGAAACAGTCCTACAGATGATCTTGCCTCGCTTTTGCAAATGAAAATTTCAGACAGAATTGCAATAGGATTATGTTCACAAATGCAGCGAGATTTTCATAGGGTAAAGTAATTAAAGCAAAGTCGATAACACAAATGATACACCAAAATCTATGTGTTGTGGCAGCTTGATGACACATTAACAGCAGTATAAAGACATTCTCGAATGGTTCCTTGTGTAAGGACCAGATATCCCAATGGAATGATTTGAATTCCAGCAGGATAACCATCCTTTGTACACCAGTCAGCAGGTTTTAAAACTGACTCTTGCAAAGGCTATCTCTGTTTCTTTGCTCACAGATTTGAATCCTTTGAAAATGTGTGGGCAGAGGTTAAGATGACTGTGGTGTTAAAACTCTTTTTCGAGACAAAAGGGGTGGGTTCAGATACAGGATGCTGGGTGAAAATGTTGACTAGGCATTTGATATCATCCATGCCTGTGATAATCAGCGCATTACTAGAAGCAGGCGGTTTACACTTCCGATATTACAATAATTTCTATTTTTGTTTGCTTTTTAATTTATTAACACATTTACATACTTCATTTTATGTGTGAGGATAAATGCTTGAAATCAAACAACCTTTAGCAATTGAACATTTATGTGTAATAAACATTTCATTTTTCTGCAAAAGATAAAAATCCATGGGATGAGAACCTCGGCAAGCTGTGTACTGCTTATAATGGCTGGCTATTGGTACATACTCAGTTGAAGGTGACATTAGAGCGAAGTTACAGGTACTTTTTCTCAACACATCATTGTGAACCGGTCGCGGAAACCATTTGGACTTGGAAAAATAAATATACACTTCCAGAGTCTGAATTTTCTTAGACTGTACAAGAGAGGGTATCTAATATATTTAGTTGAGAAGAATTAAAAGTAGAATCAGTGATAAAACACGTAGATTAAATGAAACACTAAGAAGGAATTACTATTCACCTTTTTTTTTTTGGCTTCTGTACCACGTATTTACATAGTAGGCACAGAATGTATTGTATTCCATTTAAAATTTGATTTCGTTTTTTCACCGCAGGAATGTTTCGAGGACCCTGTATAATAGTAATAAAAGTGTGCTTATGAACGGCATGGCTCGGAAATGAAAAATCAGATAAATACAGAATTTGATATTTAAGTTCAGTAGTTCAACATCTTCCGAAGATACGTCTTGGAGTTTTTAGGAAAATCTTCCCAACTTAAACTGTACTTTACATGGAAGGATTTTCTCAAAAATAGCTCTTCAAGTTTTTTTTTTTTATTTTTTATTAAATACGGTATGTTAAAGATATTTACACGGAAGTTTTCCGGAAAGAGTTTGTGAAGTCTTTCATTCTGAAGTAATTTGTATGCTCTTGTCTGGTATAATTGGCAGGATAAGCAATAGACTAAATCGTAGACCTCTTTAAAACACGGGTTTATTTCAAACAACTTATGCGATAAGTCGTTTATGATATAACCGTTATTAATGGCTCGAATTGTTTCATATTTGTCATCTTTTTAATTCCTATCAACTTTCTTTTGTTACTCGCTATTTCATGGATATACCTACCATGTAATTTAATGCATTTCCATTTTAAATATAGGACTACATGTTAATGCATTGAAGATATGTGAATATTAAACTCCTCCTCCCATTTGGTTTCGGGTAATGGCTAATGTTCCTTGTAGAGGGCAGGATGTCAGTACTTTTTTCTTGTTAATAGCGTTGTGTTTCGAAGTCTCACATCGTTTCTAAAATATCATGCTTGTTCTAATTTGTATAAGCACAACGCAAACATCTCCGCACACTGATAAGTGCTCTGTGTTTGCACTATCCTTAACATTGGCTTCATAACTCTTTCTCTGCGGAGAAAAACAGCGAATGGAGGAAAGAGTCTAGGAGAAATCTTAGAAGTAGCTTTCCTGTACGTGAACCTAATTTACCCATTTATGGCTGGATCATTACAGCAGTAACATTACCGTAATATAAAGTTTTATTGGTGGAGGTGAACACAGACATTCCGAACGACCCTTAATTTCATTGGTTGTGAGGGTTGACTGTGGTACCTGGAAATCTGAGAATGTTATACCACGGACCTCCCCTAGCGCGGTTCGGATTTCATACATACACGTAGGTCCTCCTTTGTCACTTACATGCGGTGTTGGAATCTGCCATATGGATTCCTCGGCGCTTGCCAGGTGGGATAGAAGGAAGCTTGCAGTACAAAATTATGCTACTTACTTAAAAGCTGCAATCTCTTGTCTTGGTAAATGGGGGTGACGGCAGCACCTCCAACTAAACAAAAAAACCCGATGGCTTCACTTACATAAGTTTCTCTACTTTTATGTAAACTATTCTTGCACACGCTTATTCTACTATATACTTCATATTATTCGAGATAAACATTTGCAGCAGTTACTTTATTCCTAATGTTATTGCAGGTGCAAAGGGTACATGGGAATACAGTTTGCTGTGAGTGATCAAACTTAAAAAAAAAAAAAAAAATAATAACGGCTTCCAAATTGAGAAGAGTTTACGTATTTGAAAATTCAGGCAAATTACAAAGAATATATCGGAAATGATTCAGTCAACTTTATGTGTATGTACACATTTTATATGTACATATACTTTGCCGTATGACATAAATTGTATATATGACGTCAATTTTGTGTTTTAACGAGGTTTCATTTCTGTGCAGTAAGGTTTCTTGTGTACCTTCCCGTTTCCCAATTGTGCAAAGATCATCCAGAAAGAGGGAAACTCTTGAGGACATTCCCAGAAAGTTCAAAGTTTACGTTTCATTTATCATGAAAATATCCTAAACGTGTGTTACTTTAATAAAAATCGTTAGCAGTTTTTGAGAAACTCAAAATGTTGGAAAGATGTTGATGTAATCTGGGAGGAATTTTCTTGAAAATCTTATTGTCCTTTTCTTGGATGTTATTGATCTTTTCGAAGGTTCGTATTTAACCACTTTTAGCGGTTGACAAACACGCTCGCACACACTTTATTATAAAACTGCTTTATTTATCGGCGTTCCAGAACAGGATGACCGGTATCCTGATATGGAATTTTTGAATGGAATACACTGCTTCTCCTTAAGAAAGTAGAAGCCTTCTTCTTGGAAAATACAATTTATTTGAGCTTTTGAATGTCGAAAACTAGTTAAATTTCACAAATTTTGTTTCAAATGGTATGTTTGCAATGTGACTGCAGCAAATGTATCCTGGGAAACGATCCCTCCTATGTTACTTTTAGCAATGTTAAGTTTAAGACAATTGGTGTATCTTTTATTGAAAGAAAAGATTATTTTAGTGCTGTGATATTATTTTTCAAATGAAATACAAGGGGGTTGCTAGGTTTAAAACGTGTTTTACAAAAATAATTTGTTTAAAATAGATGTTTTTTTTTTCAGGAATCATTTTTCGTCGTAATTTTTAAAATTAAGTATTTAGGAAATTCTGTGTTAAAATATGGTGACAACTTATAAAAAGTTCGTGCTCCTATGGTCAATAGCATCTGAGATGTCCATAGATGTTCCAAGAATGAAACTTACTGAAAACTTACTCTAAAGGAAATACTACTTTCTATGTATCATATGATGGATTGTCCGCAAACTATTGTCTCTAAAATATTTTCTAAAATTTTATGTAGGTTTTACAGTATTAGTTAAATTAATATTCAACAATGTCACATTGTTGTAGTTCTCCTGTACCTTAATATTAGACGAAGGGACCATGGCTTTAAGAGTTTGTTGCACTGTACACTTTCTTTAAAAACATTTTAGGGCATTGATAATAAATTCCTTGTAAATTATATATCAGAATGAGTAGGACATAATGCACTATTTATCCGCAACAAAAAGCGGCAGTAAAAGCTCCTTTTTTTATGGCGGCTCCCCTCCACAACAAAGTTTGAAGCCACAGACATTCCACTATGTATGTCATTAAAACTTAACATTCATCCAAATACATTGTTCTCAAAGAATGCTAGCTACGCCCTCTTGCTGTTCTTGCCCCCACCAGTGTGATTGTCAACAGACTATTCACATTTATATTTGAAAGTAATACAGAATAACGCAGAGGATTTAAAATTTCACGTTGATGCAGGAATATATGTTAATGAATGCCATTTACAGTCATTCCATTAAAAGGGTATGCGGAAGAACACAGATATTCCTCGTAGTAAACTTTTTAACTGCCCTCCAACCCAAACTACGAGGGCTGTTCAATAAAGAATGATAACAATCTTTTTTTGACAACGTACCTGTACACAACCTCATAATTTTGATGGTGCTTCTCAAAATAGTCTCCCCTGAATGCGATGCACTTGTCCCAGCGTTTCTGCCAGTCTTCAAAGACATGCTGGAAACCATCTTTTGAGAGATCCTTCAAAATCGCATCCGCAGCCTTCACCACTGCTTCTGGTGATGGATAATGCCTCCCACGAAGGCGTTTCTTCAAGTTAGGGAATAGAAAAAAGTCACATGGGGTTAAATACGTACTATAGAGAGGGTGAGGGATGCACTTCACTTTGATTTTTGCAAGATATTCAGCAACAACATTGGCAATTTGCGGCCGCGCATTATTGTTATGCAGCATCCAGCCTGCTTCACGGAAATGTGGTCTTCTGCGCCTGATATGTACATGCAATGTTTTCAGCACATCCCTTAGTCTTGTCCAGTTACTGATGTGTGTGCAGGTACAACATGCTGATAAACCATTGCATGAATATCAAAGAATGAGATGACCATAACTTTCCCGGGAGAAGCAACCAGTTTTGCTTTTTTGGGGTGTTGCTGATGGAGATTTCCACACTGAGCTTTGCTGTTTGCTCTCAGAGTCAAAAAGATATAGCCAAGTTTCATCAGCAGTGATTACGTCTGAAAGAAATTCCGGATCTTCCCCTAACATCAACTTTAACTGCATGCAAATGTCCTTTTGTTCGGTAATCAAAACTCTTGGAACCCATCGCACACAAACACGTCTCATGTGTAATGTTTCTGTCACCAACGTGTGGGTGGCACCCAATGAAATGTTCAGTATTTCAGAAAGTGATCTTAAGGTAATTTGTCGATCCTCTCTCACAATGGCAGCAGCAGTGTTGATGTTTTCTTCCGTAAGAGCAGTAACTGGAGCACCGGATCCACCCTCCTTTGAAATAGATTATCTCCCCTCTTTAAACATTTTAAAGCACCTTCGAGCTGTGCTGTAGGAAATAACAGACTCTCCATAGGCCTCTTGCAACATTGTATAGACCTCAAGTGAAGATTTGATGAGACGAAAGCAGAATTTCAAAATCTCGTATTGTTCCTCGCGTGTTACTTCCAGTGCAGCGGCAGGCGATACTGAACATGTCTGAACTTGCCTGGTTCTTACATGTGGGAACCAGTAATACCAACAATGAAACAACTACGGCGTGTTTGTTTCACATTAAGCTAACAGAGTATAATAAGATTGAATTTTAGTGTGAAAAATTATGATCATTCTTTATTGAACTGCCCTCGTACTATTTACTTGGAAAAAGTTTCGAAACTGTTGCTTTTCTTAAAAAAAAAAAAAAAAAAAAAAAAAAAAAAAAAAAAAAAAAAAAAAAAAACCCGAGTCGTGCTACATCCGTTTGAAAAAGTACATTCATACGCAAAATTTCTTGGTGACTAGGGAGTGGCGTACTTTTATATAGGTATTCTATGTTAAACATGAGTATGGCGTTCTGTGCCGCGCTAATTTACATAGATTGAAAGATTTTTAAAATAGGGAAACCGTTCGCCACCGCCATACATCAAAGAGCCGAAGTCCATCAGCGATGGACAATTATTGTAAGCCTCTAGCATGTATGTAATAGGCCGACACTGCTTGTAGCGTTACCTAAATGTGGTTTGCTCGCTTCTGTAGCATAGGTAGTAGCGTGTTCTGCCTCGCATACAAGAGTCCCGAGTTTGGATTCTCTGATCAGGGTGAGTTATCTGAGCAAGGAGTTTTCCCTTATCCTGAAAGATGAATGTTGGATAACTCTAAGCTCAGTGTACCATGGACTCATTTGAGCATCATTTCACCCAGTTCATTTGCTGTCCGATATGACTTAACCTTGAAGGACGTAAATTAAAATGGGTTTTCTATTTCTAAGCTTTTTTAAAAATAATTATTTCGTTTGGTCTCACCAGAACAGAACTGCTCAACATTTCTTTTGACTATCCGGAAGAACGTCGTGCTCAGCACTGTTTTATTCTTGTGTCCAAAGAAACTTCCGATTGTTCTTAGTTTTAGGTGAATCATTATTTCTCTGAGTCTAGAAGCAAAATGCCCATACTTACTTATCTATTAATGATTGATTTATGAAATAATATGCATTTTTACTTTCTCTCTAGGTATGGTAAATAGCGGAAATATTGTATTTCCCTCAAATTCAGTAGTGAGATTTCATCAGAAATACATTTTTTTTGATACTCCCTGAATG
Source organism: Mantis religiosa (assembly GCA_030765055.1). Classification (NCBI taxonomy): domain Eukaryota; kingdom Metazoa; phylum Arthropoda; class Insecta; order Mantodea; family Mantidae; genus Mantis; species Mantis religiosa. Next base: position 289,751,357 of record CM060948.1, on the reverse strand, counting down.
CCTTCTAAACCTCTATTAGAAAAATCTGTGTGTGAACAGCATGTCAAAAACAAAACGTCGCTTAGGTACCAAATTTGATATATAAATTCAATATTTTCCAACGATTCCGCCCGAAGATTACCAGGAAAAACCCCACCCGGGACTATCCTTTACATGGAATATTTTGCGAAAATTCTGATTTTTTAAAGATGTTATATGCCCAATGAAAGGTATGTCTTGAACTATCTGGAAAAGCCCCAAAAGTATTCTTCATTCTCGATAAGTTTTGTAGAACTCGTAAACTTAAAAGAGATGACAAAATCTTAGTACACAAACAATGTAGCTCATTTTAAAAGCCCATGTCAAATTTTAATGAACCATTCTGAGGTATTATTTGTTTTTTATTTATTTCCCAATATCTGGACATTTCTCAAGCGGGAAGTAGTAAGGACATCCAAAAAGGAAGTCGTCATATAGTGACCAGCTCTTTAAATAAATGTTTTAAAAATTAGAAAAGGTCATCTGAGTGCACACATTAGATTCTTCTTTTGAAGCAAGTTTTCTGTGGGGTTTTTTACACATGAATTTTGCTACCCCATGAAATTGCCGATAATTATATATATTCAATGAGTAAAATATTTTAATTCAATGCTTCGAGAATTTTTTGAACTGTTTCTTTTTTCCATCTTTCTGAGTATGCTCCTAACCACAGATATCCGTATTCGACGACTTAAGTTTGGGAAGGCAAAAGATGGGATGGATATTACAAGAAACAGCAGTCTGTAGATGTGGCAGCCCTAAAATATATTTCTTGAAAGGATCCGTTTGGAAAAGTTCAAAATGGCTTGTCGAGTAAAGATTCGGGCTGTCTAACAAAGTTACACTTACGGAAAAGTGTATGGCTACAGATAACTTGAGAGAAGTCCCTGCAGTGCACAATTCTAGTGAGCGAAGTTGTGTAGCGATGAAGCGATGTGACATATTTCAAGCAAAAGTTTAGCTCTACTGCTGAATGCGTAAGCTAAAGGATGAAATAAAAACTAGGTGCAAAAATTATGTTTTGCAAATAATGGGACCAATAAACTTCTTGAACACTTTACTTCCATTTGACACATCGCGGAGTAGCCGTTAGTTCTCCAAGAAGTGCTCCTTCTTGTGGCAAAATTTAAGATAGACACGATAACTAAAATCATCAGAAGAGTAAAACCATCGTATATTCTCATTTTCATGTTTTATTTCTCTAACGGTCTCCGTAATTTTTGTGCAAACATTGTGTTTTAAAGTGGCCCGCTAACAAGACAATTTTAGAGCGAAATATTACTGCTTTTAGTTTTGTTTTTATTTATTTAGTGTCCAATCGTTTCTAATGTTGCATGTTCATTGCATCAGTGCAAATATGGATTTAAACCCGGTTTGAGCTGTTCGTTTTAAAAATTGGCATTTTCAAAGGTTTACTCTAATCCTTGTTTCACATAAGCGTATCTCTTAACGGTCACGTGACCTAATCACCTGTCATTGGCTGCTATTGTATAGACTTGTGCGGTAAAACTTAGTTCGTTATATAACATGGTGATATATCCTTATATGTTGGAATAGAATTGTCAGATTTATATTTTCGTAACTATTTTAATTAAATATATTAGGCGACAGAGTTGATTTATATGAAATGCATGTTAATTCTTAAACGAAGTAAAGAGGAGGTTCGTTTGCTCTCAAGCACATGACACGATAACACGTGATTTAGCGGTACTGGTGACATATTTGTTTATATGACTATCACTGACCTTGTTTTGAACTGGATTAGTCATATATCGCCATTCGCAGGTGTGTTGTGCCGAGTGCGGAAGCTAAATTATTTTATTGATCGTTTATTGCGCGTGTACACTTATATGTATAATGGCAGAGTCTACCGCCAGTTTTTCGCTGAAGCATCGCAAGGGAAAACCTTTACAAAGCAGCGAAAAAAGAATTTTGGTGCATGTGTTTAATGCACTCACAGAGAAGAATCCGTCTTTGTCAGTGAGAGAAGTCGAACAGCTGTGCTCTGAACTTACAGGTGTGAGTGTTAGATGCGTAGGAACATTGCGACATGAAATTGAGACAACAGGAAAACTTACCACTCCAGGGGCGATATTGCTGTGTGACGAAGACGTTATTTAAGGACAATTAGACTGTACCGAGATACAAGTCGCAAAATATACTACCTTGATGAGACTTGGTGAATGAAGGACAGACAAGTATGGCGTGACACGACTTTTAAGACTGAAAGACAAGCATTTTTGCAAGGTATGTGTGCTGGTTTTAAGAAGTTCCAGTGGTAAATGCCAAACGCCTTTCATTATAAACTTGTTTCAGTTTCATTGCTCATTCATTCAGTTTCAACTTGGTCAGTTTCATTATAAACTTCATTATTTTTGCATGCCTTCATATTCTTATTTGTATGATTTTATCTATCTTCCTGGTAATTATTATGTTGTTTACTGCAGATTTAAATGTGATGGGAAGGCATCGCCTATGGCATATGGCGCGAAAGCATTAGCCAATTAGGACGAGGGGGAAGGTAGTTGCACGCTGAGTGATACGTGTCAGCGGGGCAAGGTTATATGAAACAGAGATTGGGTGCAAAATTTAAAACACGACTGATGCATTGGAAGGGTCTCCAAATAGATTTACTTAATCTTCCTTTATTCTCCCAAAAGGCAAGGGAAATTTGACCTTCTGTAGATAGGACATTGTATTGTATGCCCACAACAAAACAGAGCTATATGAAGGGCAGATGGGATTGAACTGTTCATCTGCTCCGGTAACGGATCTGTTTACTAGGAAATAAGCATATGAGAGTGCATATGAGGCAACCGTGCTGCCAGATCTAATATTTGTTGCAGTTAATGCAGCGATAGGTATTATGTAGGGGTGAGTTATGTGACAACACTTGTGTATTTTAAACGAACCTTCCATCTTTGAGTTACTGGGAAGGTGAGCATGAACACCGTTGGAAAAGCAAAAGTGATTAGGCTACACATTCCTCTAGCTTGCCTTCTTGTCTTGGGTCTACAGTATGGATCTTTCTGTATGCATATATGCAAAGATTATGGAGGGGTGTTGGGAAAACTATCCAGTTAGGACACGTTTAGTCTCGGAGTGTATGATTTTGAGCAATAAGCGAAAGTAAACTTCGGTCCGTACGCCTCTGATATAACACCAATGGTATATGCTTTCACTGTCAGAAGTGTGTAAATATGTGGCTCAGTGTTAAAATAGAGAACAAAGCCAACCGCAGCTGATTTTAAATCGAAGCCCTGTCGAGTGCTTCCCCTCTTTTTTATTCATTCGTTTTTGTTTTTGCTTTTTTTAATAGTTTATTGTGAAAGAATGGAATACTGCATTGCTGCATTTATTACCGCTGCTGTTAAATGTAATCAATCAATCAAACAAATGACGTTTTGAACAGGAATGTGCGACATACCGTAATGTCCCATGCATATAGAATCCTTTTTGGAGGTTAAAAGTTACGCAATATATATCTGACTAACACGCTAACGTGCTTACAAATTGAAAGAATTTGTTGTTAGCTTAGAAGAAGAAACAGGCAGTGTTCAAGGCAAATCACATTCCTGCTTAGGTTTGATTTGTTCGCTTCAAGGAATTGTAGAAATACTTTTAAAAGAGGGCAGTATTGCCATTTGTGAGCTCTTGATTTTGTGCATTATTTCGATTTCGAGGAGCATCATTGTATCATGAGATAACATGTGCAGGAAGTCAGCTGTAACAATGAAACTACATGTTGCCACTCGCGTGGATAACTCACTCGGTAACATGGTTGGCTGTAGTGAATTGGTTCTCTTTCAACTTATAAGCACAGTTATTAGTCTCAGATTATGATAATGCCATTTGCAACCTTCATAAAAGATTCTCCATGTTAAGAACATTATGTTATGTCCCACATTCCTGTTCAAAACTTCATTTGATTGATCTGCTTGATTACATTTAACAGCTGCGGTAATAGCAAATGGAATAGTACAGTATTACATTATCTTTAATCAATTTCAAGAAAGAAAATAAATAGTTAAATACCACTTATAATCTAGTGTCGTTGGTTTGGGAACTTCACCACTGAGCCACACATGTACACTTCTTGACACTGTAGTAATTTAATGCAAAATACCATAGAGGTGGTATCAGCGGCGTACTGGCTCAAATATATTTTGGTATATTGTACAAAACCATGAGCTCTGAGACCGTGTCATGTCTCTAATCGTTCCCCCAATACCGCGCTCTAATCCTTATATGTATGCATGTATTATGTATAATATGTGTTTTAATATGCTTACGTGTACAATCCCAACAATCCTGTGTATTTATTAATTTGTTTTGTTTTCTATTTGTTCACTGTTTTATTCAACTCATTTATTAAGCGTATTGTGTCTGTTGTGGGCTTGCATATTCTACGATTCGAAATCTGTGATTAGGTTAGTGCAATCCTAAAACGGGAGAATTGATTGTTAAATAACCCACAATATACACATGCAAGCACACTCTGAATCTCCTTAGTGCCCGGTCTCTGGAGAATATAGAGAAGCCTCCTTGGTTAAAGAACAGTTCTTGATATACTTCCATGCCCCTGTCACTCATTTGTTTTTACACTGAATGGTACAGTGTACACATATTGTTGTGTGGTATCAATGTGTGACAAGTGATCTAATTCTTTTCCTTTACGCAAAGTAAACGTTAATTTTGTATTATAAAAACAAGACAGTATTTACAATTTAGTTTATACGCAATGGAGCAAAATCATTGGCCGAAGTATTGCTGCAGTATATTCCAAGCACAGAATCACTGCCGTGCTACAAAAGACTTAAATGTAATTTTTGGGATGAGTGTTTTAAATTATAACATTCATATGGGGATGAGATCTGTACATATTGCAGATAACATGAGAAGTCTTATTTATTCAGCACGTTCCTGCAATTGACTAGGGTGTTACTTAAAAGCTGACGAGGAGGAGGATTGTGTCAATACGGTAGTGTCATGTCAATGCGTCACTGTCATTTCTGTGGTGAGTCGCCTGTAAATAAACAGGAAGAAATAACTTTACCTGCAGTAAAGGAAATCTTTTACAAATTAATTGTTTTGGAAGAAGCTTTTCTTTTTCCAGTGCCATTGCAGAAACCAGTGGAGTGCCAAAGTAGTATGACTGAATCGCTGATAATTAGCTAGAGCACAAATTTATAAATACTACTTACGTTGAAAATATTAAAATGCTTATTGTGTTGACCATTGGGATTAAGAATGAATTTGGGCTACTAATTATTTGACAACGAGAATAAATGTTCCAATTAAATAGAAGTGTTAAGAGGCCATTATTTCAGTGAAGAAGTCAGTAGACAAATGCCAGGAAAGAAACATACTGTGCCAGTCAAGAGAAGATGTGGAACTAAAACTTTGAGCCAAAACAGTTGGCTGTTGCAAATCTTAAAGAAAATCATGAATCAAGACAAAATTTTCCAATAAAAAGATACGACGCAACTCTGTTATTTTGGAAAATCCTAAGAAATTTGTAATTGCAGCAGGAAGTGGCGCACATAGTATTTGTGTATGCACTGTACCCCAAAATGAGCAGCTTATGATGGCAGGAGCAAATCTCAGGTAAACTTCTTTAGCGGGCGATGATTGATGTATGTGCTACTGAAGATCTCAACTTTGTGTTTCCAAAATTATGTGCAGACGTTCTAAAATGTTAGAGGCTTGTGATTTGTGTCACATTGTAAGTGATTCTGGAGCTAGGTTAGAGGAGTGTCTAGAGGAAGAAGTGACTGAAGGCATCACTTACAAGCAGTGGCTGTGTACAGGAGACTTTGTCAATAAGTTTTTCAAATAAGTTGAACGTTTTGAAGCGACATACTATTAGTAAACGGCAATCAGCATGTTTCTTCTGAGGAAAAGGAAAAGATTTGCTGTTACGAGGCTGTAATAATAAGAGGATTTTTCGGAAATTTTTATATGCAAGATAAAAAGCTCAATATATTCACTGGTACAAATTGATGGCAACATGACAATTTTGTTTTTTATAAGCAAAATAATGTCCTGAACCCCAATAAAGCTGTTCTGTATCATTTATATGCCGCCCTTTTCGGTCATTTTTGGCTGCCATTCCATTGGAACAATTGCTCCTTTTCAATGATATTCACGCGTTAACTATTTGTGCAACTTTAGGGTTTGTTTACGTTAGCATTTCTTTATGAACATTTAATGTTCACACGCATTTACGTTCTCTCATACTTCAGTCTCAAGGGAGGATGGTGAGTAATCTGTGCGAAAGAAAAATTCAATTCTCATCACATCTGAATTACTCTGTTAATGCAGATGAAACTGGAAGTTACAGAAATTAGTATAGATAAAAAATATAAATAAACATAAAAGTAAGGAAGAAGAAGCCAACTAAGAATATCACATAAATAATTAATAGTAGTAAAAGGCAGCTAACAATAAAAAGATAAATGTGCCAGGCAGAACAGAACAATAAGTTAGCTAAAGGTGTTATAAGAAATTAGTAATGAACAAATAGAATTAGTTAGGGTGATCACTGAAAAGCAAGGTAAATTGGCCAGTGATCAGCTATAAATTGCTAGGAACCTTAGAACCTAACAGCTAGAAATCGCAAGAAAAGTATCTAGGAAACAGGAACAGCTTGCTACTGAGATAAATGACAAACATAGTCAGTTAGCAGCTGATTTATGTGTAAAAGTTGAAGAAATTAGAACGAACAAGTAACATTTCAGACAGTAGCCATGATAGAAATATGTCAAGTTTAGAAATGAAATTAAAGAAAATCATTGGACATAAATATAGATAATGAAATTAAAAAAAGTGAAACTCAGTTGAGAACGTAACTGATAGTGTAGTATCTGAAGACATAGATAATATCAGAACTGAATTGTGTGCAAAACAATTGGTTTCCAGGGTAACAAATAATGCAAGAAGAAGCAGAAAATGGAAAACAAAAGAAATCGCCGAAAACGTCAATCGAATGAGTTTAAATTACAGGACGTTGTGAACACATTTCATGTTCGTAGTGTACCTTAAAATGTAACAATGTGAACAATGATGAGGATGTACTGGATAAACAGGAAAAGTAAGAGAATTACTAGTCCATACAGATATGTGTTCTGCACACAAGCATAATCATAAGCGCGCGCACGCAATTTTCAACTGGTTGCACAGCACTCCGAGCATCTAATGTCTGAAATAGGGCAACACTACCTATCTAGATCATTTCTGCCGGTGATTGTAGCACCCACATCCAAAGTGAAACTCCCTCACCTTTCTTCTGTGGTAGCATGGTACCTCAACATATGGTACGCGTCGCTACAATCTCTTCCGCAGAACTGGCTGGATGCCATTGTACATCACTTAAATGGACCACTACGATTGTCGAACTTTTGACTACATGGCAGCACGCAAAAATAATCAACTTGCCGAAGTCCGGTCAGGACTCGTCTCCTGAAGGATACCGGCCAATAAACTTCATCCCAAGTATGAGCAAGTACTTCGAGAATGTGGTGCAATTGAGATTCCAGCAATCCCTGGATACCCTTCAAGTGCTCTAACCCAAACAGTTTGGCTTCTGGTGGCAGAATCCTACCGTCCATTAACTTCAACTTCTAGCGAACAAAATTATTAAAGGATTTAACAATCGGTACTTTGCTGTTCGACTCTTCTTGGGCACAGCCAATGCCTTGATACTGTGCATGAGTGACTCCTGTATCGCCTCATGAAATACGATCTCCCATCACGCATAATCTCATACACTCCTTCTAAACAGACATTCAGTGTCTCCAAAGAGGAAGTCGCCTCTGTCTCTCATCCATGCAGTGGAACTCATACCTGCTCCCTCCCAAGAAGCGTCTTCGGTGAGCTTTTCTTAGTTTTTGTAAATACCTTGTCATCCTATCCAAGCTGTCCATTCTTCCAGTTTGCAGACATCGGCATTGCCTCCGTCTCTGCAACGCTGAGTTGCAGCCCATAGGCAACACAGTTATGCTGACGCTCAGAAAACGTGGTTCAGCACTTGGAGATTGAAGGTCAATCTTGGCAAATCCCAGGCCTTTACTTTTACAAGAAGATTGGTGGAAGATGATATACAAGACCACGAATAGCGGGGTAGTGTGAACTTGTTCACTCTAGCCAAATATCTCGGTGGCACTTTGGACCACAAACTAACCTGGAAACTCTACATCGAGAAGCTAAGCCAGTAAGGTTAACCATAGGTTGGCACTGATGTACCCATTGTACCACGAACTCCGTCATGTCCGTGAGAAACAAGAGTGCTTGTGTACAAGCATGTGCTCAGACCTCCTCTAACGTACGCCTGCCAAATCTATGGAATTGCCTCCAAAACCCACCTCAAACAACTGGAACGTTACAGAATCATTGTCAACGCTGACTGGTGTATCTCTAATAACGACATCTGTATCCTGCACTGAAAAGATTACTTCTTGTATCATTCTCATAACTTCTACGAATCCCGTCCTCTTAGCTTCAGTGAACTTAACCGGTGCCTCGGGGAATATGATATGGACCCCGGGGAGCGCTACAGATGCCCGTCTCGTGCTTGGAAAACAATGCACATATAAAGACAACCATGACATATAATCCTTAACCTAAAAAAATGCATAACTCAGTCGGTAATACTCTTTAACTTTCACCGTACCAGTAAAGAATTTAGACTTGCCATGGTCCAAACCGTGTGGCACCACCTAATTTGTGGCCCAACTCCCAATGGCACACTCGCTAATGAGATGTATTAGTAAGGGCAAAAGATGCAAAATATCATACTAGTATTGATTTTACCTCATTATATTGGCACATACCCTTGCATCCAGATCTTGAGGAACTGTGTATGTTTCCATTCTCAAGGCCAAACATAGAATTTTTTGAAATACGTCTGATTATCTACGAGGAACATGCTCTACTGCAAGTGCTACATAATTATTGGGAAATAAAGTAGAAGCATTCGTGGCAGTCTGCAGACGATTTCCTTACCTACGACTACAATTTCGTAAACAACCTAATACACAGAATATCCTGAAAATATTACGGAAATGTAATATGGAGGTGAATTTGAAAACGTATAAACTTTTAAGTACTGACACTGCATTTTTGGGTTACACAATCTTGCAAGAAGGAATAAGATCAGATCCCGCACTCATAAAAACAATGCAGGAATGCCTTCTTGTATAAATCAAAAGCAACATGAACTACTGTCAGTAATTCTATGTATGCCAGTAAATTTGCCGTAACATATGCTGATGAAATCCCGCCACTCAAGAGAACCGTTGGTGATAAATTTCAAATGGAGCTGGAAAGCAGACCATCAACAGACACTTAAAAATCTCAGAATGACATTTTAAAACAGCAATTTGTTAAAGCGGCTTAATCCAGTTTACTCTGTCACATATGTTTTGTTGCGTGGCTAGACATGCGCAGCAATACTTGGACAAGAAAGCACTAAGTAATAAGAGATATGGGGCAAGTACAGCACAAAGATTACTATCAAAAGTAGACTCGAATGTCTTAATCACAGAATTCAAGACGAGAAAAATTTATTTACTTTCCAAAAATGACCTCTATAACTGTAAAACTATTATATACAGAGATCGTAAGTGTTTCTCATACAAATATATAATCTAACAAACTCGAATTTTCCACACTGCATATGAAATTACATAAGAGTTATGTCGCCTTGAGAAAGCAAAATAGTTTTAGTGACATGTTATCGAAATGTAAGCAAGAATAACCGATTCTGAGACGCTAATTAATGCATATAATAATCTAAAGACAATATAATTGAATTTCTAGCGAGAGAAAGAATTTTCCAAACAAATTAATATATGTTAACACAATTGAACACAATTAGCACACTGTTTGCAACAGCACCGGAAACAATCGGAGTACGCAATTTAATCTAGGAATTTCGCAGGAACTACGAGAAGAAATGGAAGACAACGATTCTAAAGGAAAAAAGGTAGGGTATAAAAACAGTAACCCCAACTTTTCGCGACCTTACTCTGGAGGTGAAAGAACAACACTCGACAATGGTAAAACTATGTAAAACATTAAACATAAATATTAAGTGCATTTCTACATGATGTGTTGTATACCAGAAAGCAACCTTTGAACCTTATATATGACTAGAACCACTGGTGAAATGTACTTGCGTCTATAGAATGTCGCACCGTAAACTTCCTTTTGTCATATTTAAGATATACCTACATAATATTTGTAGCACGTGGTGTTTCACTAAATTTACGAACCAAAGTGCTATTTAAGAGAAAACGATGTCATACTTAGCAAGCATAATAAAGAATTACACGACGGTGGCTCAGTAAGTATTTTTGTTTCAAAATACGAGGGCTGTCCAATAAAAAATGATCATAATTTTTTTACGGTCGTAATTTTTCGCACTAAAGTTCAATGTTATTATATTCTGTTAGCTTAATGTGAAACAAACACGCCGTGGTAGTTTCATTGTTGGTACTTCTGGTTCCCGCCTGTGAGAACCAGGTAAGTTCAGACATGTTCAGTATCGCCGACCGCTGCAATGGAGGTAACATGCAGTTAAAGTTGATGTTAGTGGAAGATCCGTAGGTTTTTTTCAAACTCAATCACTGCTGATGAAACTTGGCTACATCATTTTGATCCTGAGAGCAAACAGCAAAGCTCAGTGTGGAAATCTCCTTCATCGCCAACCCCCCAAAAAGCAAAAGTGGTTACTTCTGCTGGGAAAGTTATGGTCATGTCATTCTTTGATACTCATGGAATTATCAGCATGTTGTACATGCACGCACATCAGTAACTGGACAATACTACAGAGATGTCCTGAAAACTTTGCAAGTACATATCAGGTGCAAAAGACCACATGTCTATGAAGCAGGCTGGATGCTGCACCACGATAATGTATGGCTGCTTATTGCCAATGTTGTTGCTGAATGTCTTGCAAAAATCAATGTGAAGTGCATCCCTCACCCTCCCTATAGTCCGGATTTAGCCCCATGTGACTTTTTTCTGTTCCCTAACTTGAAGAAACGCCTTCGTGGGAGGCGTTATCCATCATCAGAAGCAGTGTTGAAGGCTGCGGATGCTATTTTGAAGGATCTCTCAAAAAATGGTTTCCAGCATGTCTTTGAAAGCTGGCTGAAACGCTGGGACAAGTGCATCGCATTCAGTGGAGACTATTTTGAGAAGGACCATCAAAATTATGAGGATGAGTAAAGGTATGTTGTCAAAATAAATTGTGATCATTCTTTATTGAACAGCCCTCGTAAATTATGTTGCTGAGGTGAGTTGGTTTTGCCATCGTGTGCTCTGATTTGTTACACGTCGTCAAAACAAATTTGGTTAATACGTTTAGATTTGGTGGCATTTCAGTCGTCCGGCTTGCTTCAGGCGAATCTGCTTGAAAGATGGCAGATGTGATGGAATTGACCGAAGAAATGATGGCGACAATTTTTGTGTGTGCAAAGGTTGTTCTGCTCATTGTCTTCTTGGTGGGAGGAGGGTTGCTCGACAATACCACAGTGAGTTATTGGCCTGATTCTCCAAAAAGTTGGAGACCCGGCACCATTTGCCGAAGAAGAAAGTATTGTTTCAGCACAACCGCTCCAGCATATTCACCTTGTACAGCGGATCCAGGACGCCCTCCACGTTTTACACAGCGTGGTGTGTGCATGGGTTCCTGGCCACGGAATGTAGCCATAGCAACTAGTGTTACCCTCCCTTTGGCCACCTCGGAAGACTTTGGGCTTGTTCGTAGAGAGGCGCTCTCGTGCTGGCGCGATGAGTGGGCTGCTCTGAGTGGCTACAAGCTTCGAACAGTGGAGGAGCTTCCGATTAACTGGGCGACCTCCTGTCGCTTATCGCGGTGGCAAGACATTATTTTGGCTCGCTTGCGCATTGGGTACTGCTATTTTACTCACAACTTTCTATTAAAACGGACCCCGGCTCCAGTTTGCCCGCTGTGCGGTGCCGAACTGTCGGTACGACACGTCCTTTTAGATTGTTTTAGCTTGGACCGTCTCTGCAGGTCTCTCCAGCTGCCGGCCAGCTTGGCAGAGATACTCGCGGATGACGAGACGGCAGTAGGCAAAGTTTTAGCGTTCATTTCAGATGTCAGTGTTAGAATTTAGGCCCTAGTTTTATCTCTATTTTATTTAATAGAATTTTCTTTTAGCGTGTTAGTCTTTTAATCAGGTTTTACCACAATTGACTTTTTAAGGGCGCTTATGACCTAGAAGTTGAGCACCCTTAAATCCAATCATCTTCCAGCATAATTATATGGTTTTTGCTGTCATACTACATTTGCCCACCTCGGTAGCGTAGATGGCAGGGTTTCTGCCTCACGTTCAAGAGGTCCCGAGTTCGAATCTCGGTCAGGGTGAGTTACCTGGATAAGGTTTTTCCGGGGTTTTCTCTTATCCTTCAAGACGAATGTCGGGTAGCTCTAAACTCCATGGACCCTGGACACATTTGAGCATTTCACTCATTTCATTCACCGCCCGATATGACTTAACGTTGGTGGACGTAATATTAAAAAAAATACTAAATGAATTGCTGCAGCATCCCCTATATTCATCAGATCTGGCTTCTTGCGATTTCTTCCTGTTACCAACGTTACGATCAATTGAAACGATCTTTAAGAGCGCTATTGCTATTTTTATGAAGGGTTAAAAGTGGATCTAATTTACTATGTGCGTAACCGCAGACCAGAAATTGTCCTCCGAACAAAAATGCCAGATCGCATAGGGCAACTCTCTTAGGAAAGCTGAAATAACTCAAGAATAATATAGAAAGAAGGAAAGCGAAAATTATTCCAAATATAAGCTAAAAGGTGGCAGTGAAATCTCGCGAATATCCAAAGCTAACGAGAGAAATGTGCATAAATACAGTTTATACATGATGGACTGTACAACATTAATAGTACATTTGGACAACTCACATTTGAATAATTAGATAACAGAAGCAGCTATATTACACGAGGATACGACATAAAATCACTTGCCCGGTTTAAGGGGTCCAGAAGCTGCAATTATTAGGCTTTCAGGTGAAAATAAACACAACACCCAGCGAAGAAAATGAATATCACAACAATAACGCAAAAGAAACACCATCAGTCAAAACAGTTGTCAAAAGAGCAATTGAAATTAAAGATTTGTAAATCATAGTTATAAAATTGTGTTGTGTGCGCGAGAGAGAAAGAAAGAAATGTTAGAACAGAATGTGAACACATCAGTGATTTCTAAAGGAAATATGTTTAGTAATTTAGAATAAAAATTTAATAATGACCAAAGGGGAATTAATGGCATTTGTTTTGAGTAGAGCCAAATTGGAAATTGGTGAAATAAAATATGGCATTAAATGTTATGTAGAAACAGGCATTTGGAACTATTTATTTCCCTACAATTTACTATAATTGGAATAATTGTAAATGACCATGAATTAAATTCAATGCACAATTATTACACTTTATTTAATATGCCACGTTTTTAAAACGGACTGTCTGAGGTGCCCCACGTTTCTTGTTTTAAATCGTGTATTTTCTTAGCTATTAAAAATACACTGGAACACATTCACAGGACAATCTGTGTGGGGCTAAAAATCTGTATGAGCTCCACGAAAATTATTTTATAATTTTTAGTTCGTTGTAAATACCAGACATGTTAAAATGTAAGAAATATACTAATTTTAGTAATTAAAAAAAACTCGGGTTTCCATGCAGCTCGGAGTTACGGTTAAGTGTCAAGGTCTTCAGATGCTGTTTCAAAAAAATTCAAGATATTCCTTTAGTTTGTCATGGCAATATTTTAAACTTGTAGCATTTTAATTAAAGTTGTTTGGACCATTTTTGAGAAAATAGTTTTTTTTTCATGTGCAATGTAGTTCGGAATGTGGGATTTTCTTGAAAGCGAATTAGTGTTACATTGTTATCCAGTTGTGAGCGAAGTTTCAAGTGTCTAGCTTATCGTGAATTTGGTTTAAACATTTTACCACTTAAACCTTTGTTAGGGGTGGCAGGCTTTTATTGATGGCGGTTAATGTTACACGGTCAAACATGGAATCTCCGCAGGGGAGGGTATCCGTCCCCTTCAGCTGCCGTGTTGCGGGCACTGTGGACCTCTTAGCACTCGTGGTACCTCTGACGTTACTAGAGGAACCTCGAGCCGAACAGTCGAGCCCCTCCCTGATTGGGTTGGATTCGAGGTGGCAGAGTGTTCCCGACACCCACGGGGAATTGCGTACCTCCGGCCAGGCTACGGCCACCCGGAGGGGGTAGAGGGTTGCCTCATGAGTCCCGGGTACTAGCCTGCAGAGCTAGTAGAAGGTGCGCTAGATCACCAGGTGGCCCCACCAAGGTTTTCGGTAGTCTTCCCTGCGGGGTTGACGCGCGTAAGTTGCGTATCCACTTCCATCCCGTCTTGACGTGCTCAGCGGAGGGGCTTTTTAAGAAATCAGGTAGTGCCCTATGGAAAGAGCCCCGGAGTATCCATCGCTCCCGCGTAGAAGGACGCCCGTAGGGTCCTTGGTCCTAGGGTCCAGGACTAATTGGAGTTGAACCTCTGCACTTTACTGTCAAAAATGGAATATATTTCATTTGTCATGCAAAAATCAAATTACTTAGGAGCTATTTTTGAGAAAATGATAATTTTTTGAAAATGTTTCCACCTAATGGGCAATTTTGGGTAGTAGATTTTTTGAAAGGGACTGAATATTCCATTATCATCCAGTTTCGAGCTGTTATTAAAGTTTAGAAGTCTAGCTGACCGTAAAGCTAGATTAAAAGAATTACCTAATTTGTATCTAGCAGGCAGACAAGAAAGCGAGTTAATAAAAATTAGTGATTGGAGGCGATACCACTATCGGTGCTGATTTTTGTAGCACCGATACACGATACACACTAAAAATATGTAAATGCTACAGCTTTTTAATTGAACTATTTCAATGACATTTTGGCAACATTTCTATGTATAAATGCACGCAACCAATCCTGTTTATATTCCCATTTTTCAAATGTCGCACCATCATGTTCTGATAGCGACAGGAAACTCATATTGCTTATTCAATGTAGGTTGTTTAAACTTCATTCGGTATATGGATGTAACATGCGTCTTTAAAGTTATATTGAGTTACCAACTCCTGAAATGATTTGTCTGTATATTGTACATTCTTCTTTGTTGTAGTAATGTCTATTTCAAAATAGTTCCTCGCTTCACTCATGTATTATTCAATCACTATCTAACATGGTGGAATTTATGGAATTTAGTCGTATGGCATACCTAAAAAGTACGGTGGTGACGCAGCACAGAGGTGTCGTTGAAGGGAGTCCTCCTCTGCAAAGGAGGGTCCTTCGACTCTTGCCATACCGGGACTAGGTCCCTTATTGGCATCGTGAGGGATTTTAAGTATGGATGGTGGGTTAATGGTGGAGGTTTAATTTAGGTGCAGAAGATAAATGGTCAAGGATGGTATAGACACTGTAGATGTATTCTGGTTGCTTAAGGAGGTCCTAGGACAAGTCTTGGCCTCTTATATGTCTCTCCGGGGTCCAGGTCGTATTCCCCAAGTCCTCGGATGAGGTTGTTGAAACTGTTTGGTCATTTTGAGTAGAAACAGTGGGACAATTGTAGGATGTATTCAAATTTTTTTTTGGAAAGATGGGTCTAGATGGATATTGTGGTTTGGGATGTACCATTCGGCTGCAACTGCAGTCCGAAGGTAGCGGTTTTGAAGGACTTGGAGTTTGGAGAGGTGGGTTTTGGCTGCACCCCAGACTTGGCAGGCGTACGTCATTGCTGGCCTTAATACCTGCTTGTAGAGCAGGAGCTTGTTGCGGAGAGCCATTGGCGACTTTCGGTTATATAGCGGATACAACATGGCCATCCTTTTACTAACTTCGTTAGCCACCGCTGTTATGTGGCCCTTCCATGTGAGGCGCATGTCTGAGAGCACACCTAGGTATGTTGCCTGTGTTGACCATGGAATTACTGTACCGCCTATACTTCGGTTGGGTACGTCCTGCAGTTCACGTCGAGTGAAAGTGATTGCCTGGGAAGTTGTGGCATTTAACTTTAACCGCCAGGTCGCAAACCAGGCATACAACATATTTGCAAATATCTGTGCTCTTTGCACAGCAATATCATGCCGTTTTGACGCAGTTGTTATGGCGGTATCATCGGCATACAGGTACAGGTTGCAGCCTCTTAGAGTTGGTAGGGTATTTATATGTGCTAGGAAAAGCAGGGGTCCAAGAACACTACCTTGTGGTACTCCCGCATTTATGGCATAGGGCTGGGACAGGATGTCGTCCTTCATGACAACAAAGGATCGGTTTTGTAGGTAATGATGTATTATGTGTATAAGGTAGGATGGGATATTGTATTGAATGAGGCGATGTAGGAGGCTAGGCATAGTCGAAGGCTCGGCAAAAATCAAGAAATAGGATAAATAGCAGAGAAGGAAGCTGTACATGTTTTCAAGATCTGTAAAATCAGCAAATTGCATCTGAAATAACTAATGAAACATTCAGAATATTTACTTCATGCTTATGAAATCATGCAGAAGAAAAAAATTAATTTTAACTCGATTGAAAGCAGCACTATAACTAGTGCACTTAAGACTGAATGACTTATACTTTTTTTATTATAATAATACAATATTTATCACGATCAAATATAAACTTGAACCTAAACAACTATGAATACAACCCACAAATAAAATGTGTACCAAATTAAATCAGTTTGCTTTCTAACTATTTGAATAATAACTTTTAAAAGTTACATTATCATCGCTTTCAGTACTAGTTGACGCATATTTGATTTGCGAAACACAAAGAGATGGAAGGAAAGAACAAATATTCCCACGCGCTCTATTGTCTCACTTCTTGAGTTATTATGTGCTTCTGTTGGATTCACAAATTTTGGTTGTCGGAGTAGTTAAATGTAATAGCCGACGGTCGCCAAGCCAGGCTATTATAGAAACGTGATTTAGTGCGTCAGCCAAATCAGCTTCATTCACAATTCAGTAGCGCTGCATGTTACACGAATAGCTCTTACTCCTCTCTCCAGGATGTTAAATGTAGACATGTGATTTAGTGCATCAGCTAAATGAGCTTCATTACAACTCGGTAACGTTGCGTGCTACATGGGTACTGTACTCCTTTCCCCATTGGCAGTACAGTTTTTGTCATATAGAAGTAACATTCTATGGAATATTGCGATTATTCAATCACAGGAAACGCATTTAAGTTCTATCAGAAACTATAGTCCAGCAACTCTTTGGGGATATTTGCGAGGCAATGTGAAGTCTCGAGTCAGTTGGAGAATTTAATGTCATGTAGGCATGTTGGCCATAGTAGCTCAAATGGTTAGAGCGGCTGGATGGAAACCAGAAGATCCGTGGTTCAAATCCCGGCTATGGCATTGAACTTTTCAGTCTGGCTCTACCCTTTCATAGTGCGTCCTACACGCGGCTAGTGTGAAAGAACAATTAATTTCCATAAATTTTGTATTGTTGGTAAACCATAGAATATAGACAAAAATTTACTGCCGAAAGGTAGAGCTCGTTAAAGCTTGTTTGCTCTATATTTTTGTGTCATCCATCTCCTAGATATTTATTTGCTTGTATTTTCAAAACGTTGTACATTTTTCGGAGTGATTACTATTCAGTTGTTTATCGCGATGTTGGAAGATAGCCTGAATTTTTCAAACTGGCGTTTAGCGAACAACCTTTCTATCTATATCTATCTATCTATCTATCTATCTATCTATCTATCTATCTATCTATCTATCTATCTATCTATCTATCTATCTATCTATCTATCTATCTATCTATCTATCTATCTATCTATCTATCTATCTATCTATCTATCTATCTATCTATCTATCTATCTATCTATCTATCTATCTATCTATCTATCTATCTATCTATCTATCTATCTATCTATCTATCTATCTATCTATCTATCTATCTATCTATCTATCTATCTATCTATCTATCTATCTATCTATCTATCTATCTATCTATCTATCTATCTATCTATCTATCTATCTATCTATCTATCTATCTATCTATCTATCTATCTATCTATCTATCTATCTATCTATCTATCTATCTATCTATCTATCTATCTATCTATCTATCTATCTATCTATCTATCTATCTATCTATCTATCTATCTATCTATCTATCTATCTATCTATCTATCTATCTATCTATCTATCTATCTATCTATCTATCTATCTATCTATCTATCTATCTATCTATCTATCTATCTATCTATCTATCTATCTATCTATCTATCTATCTATCTATCTATCTATCTATCTATCTATCTATCTATCTATCTATCTATCTATCTATCTATCTATCTATCTATCTATCTATCTATCTATCTATCTATCTATCTATCTATCTATCTATCTATCTATCTATCTATCTATCTATCTATCTATCTATCTATCTATCTATCTATCTATCTATCTATCTATCTATCTATCTATCTATCTATCTATCTATCTATCTATCTATCTATCTATCTATCTATCTATCTATCTATCTATCTATCTATCTATCTATCTATCTATCTATCTATCTATCTATCTATCTATCTATCTATCTATCTATCTATCTATCTATCTATCTATCTATCTATCTATCTATCTATCTATCTATCTATCTATCTATCTATCTATCTATCTATCTATCTATCTATCTATCTATCTATCTATCTATCTATCTATCTATCTATCTATCTATCTAACTGTCTGTCTGTCTGTCTGTCTGTCTGTCTGTCTGTCTGTCTGTCTGTCTGTCTGTCTATCTATCTAGTTGGTTTCTTGTATTCCTCTGGTATCTAAAAGAAGTTGGTCATGAATCTATTTCTGTAAACGTATACCTTGATTAATATGAAATGAATACAAAACCCAGCGTTTGGAGAAAAGTTGCAAAATAATCTGTACTGTATTGAAAAAAATCCTGTGAATGTGATAAATTTGGTTTTCCCCATTGTGAATAAACAAAAGTCGAGATGCACGAGGCGATTGCTTTAACATAACTTGTTCAAGTATGAAAAAGTTAGAAAACATCTCTCTAAGCTATTTCTAGATGTAGGTGGGTATAAATGGGCATTTCATAGTTGAAGAGCCCTTATTGGGGTTACAGTTATTCGCAATAAACAAAATCAATCATGTAACGTTTCTTCATTTGCTCCGTTGAGCAGAGCAAGATTTTATTTTCACTTAATTTGAGGATATTTTCGTTTCTCCCAAGTGAAGAAATTGAATGAAGCAGACTGCTATTGATGTTAACAGACTTGTTTGTCGGTGCGTGGCGACGTCGTGTCTCAAGACCTCAGGATCAATGGGAGGAAGTGGGCCGCGGCCGGTCTAGTAATGTGGAACCTTAAGGTCATATGGTCATGTTCAACTCGCCTGAAACACACCTCGCTGTCTCGCCCAGTTGATCCAGTCTATGCGACGTTTATGCACGATTCCTGCACAGCAGTATTCTAAAAATAAGTTTTAATCTCTTGAACTTGTACCATAATCGGTATTGTCCATTTTATAATTAATATGCCATCGCAACTAAGGCGTTCACAGAAATAAAACGGAGCCAGCTCCTATCATGCGATTTATTCGACGTGGGGGGGGGGGGGGTATTCTTATGTCTGTGATCGGCTAAATTTCTACTTGATGGAGCTAATGCAGAAATTACTCTGGGTTAAAATACAGAAAGGCAAAAGCTGCAGTTTTGTGTTCTCGTATGATTTCACAGTATTTAATAAAGCAACTGCTTCCGTACAGTACCTGGTGGGATTTCATATGTCGGAAAAAAAGGAAACAAGAACATTAAGGAATAATCGGTGTCTATACTGAATTTCCTCATTAGTTCCATGGTTTTTACTGTTTCAATCAGGCACGTATTTAAAAGTCAATTTCCGGGGGGGGGGGGGGGTCCAAAAAGCTATGTTGAATTATTTGCTTTTAGCAAATAATTAATCAGGGATATGTTTTTATCATATTAGTAAAAAAATTAAAACACGTGTAATATATTATATTCACATGACTTTTTTCCACCCAAGCTTCTACAAACTATTCTTAGAAAAATTTGTTTTTGTCTTATTTCTTTGAATAAAGTCTGTAGACAGGCCTTGCACATTGCACATTTTTTGTTCTTACACCTGGGATAAAGTGATATAAGCAGTAATCAGATATTTAAAAAGCGAACCACTAATTGATGCATTTGAAGTATTAGTTCTCCTTGAATGAAGAATGGAATAGAAACTTAGAAGTTAAAAATTACATACTTTTAAGTATCTGGGAATTCTAATCAACAATTTATAATATATTGGAATTGGTTAACTTTGCAATGCATTATTGTAATTGACATTATTTTTGTATTTTGATGAGTTCTACAGATGATGTGCAGTAACTTTTCGTTTATCTCTTAAATAAATTCATGACTGCCTGACTGCCAGACCACTGTCTCTAAGCAGATTCTTGTTAAAAGCAATTCCCTGTGATAGCTTTGATATTTTATGGCCTTTGCCTGATCACGAGGGAAAGGAAGGAAAAAAAAAAAAAAAAAAAACAAAAAACGAATGACTTAATACTTAAAGAAAGTATATTTGAAAATTCAAAGTAGTAACAAAGGATATCTGGGAAATCGTTAATAAACAGACTGTTTAAAATGACATAAATTATGCAATTTAACGATATATATGAACACAAATGCCTCTGTCGTACCTGTTCAAGTCCTGTTCATGGTACTGCATTATGTACTACTCGTAAAATTGTCATTAATCGTTAGATTTTTTAGGCGGTCTTAAAATGGTCTAAACCATTGTGTCATACTAGATGCTAAATAATTTACAATATCGTGACCATACGCATAGTTATGCTTCTATCTTTTCCTCTTTTCGACCGCCTTTTAAAACTGAAATAATATTTTACGCAGATAAGAATAAGTCTCATTTGTTGTTAAGAGGCGGATATCTATGACCTAAAAGACAAAATTATGACCTTTATAATTTAATTTATTGATGGTATATTAATTTTCAATTAAACTTTAATTAACAATTAATAACTGTTCATGCATAAACATTTTAATCATTTCTGAAGGAAAAAATCTTCTCTACTTCTTAATTCAGCACTTTGTGGAATCTGTAAGTTTAAAAGGTTCTAAATTAGAAAATGATAATTATTGTAACCTAAAAATAATAATTAAGAGAAATAAAGTAATCCTATTGGGGGGGGGTGTTAGTTTTCACCAGTAGCAAAATTACATTGAGTGACAATGTGCATTTTTAGGTTGTCAAAGTGGAAGCCTGTTAAGCTGTCAGACAGAATGTTCTTATATCTGGAGAAACTGAAGTTCCACATCACATGAGGCTATAGGTGCATATTTGAAGTAATTCATCTGCCTCAAGTCCACCTGTACGAACGTTTGCTACCCGCTAAAGGAACCTTATTTCTAATGTCTGCTGAGTACACTGTAATATGGCCAAAATGTAACCTTTCCATGGAAATAAGCACAAATATGACCAAAGATCTGAAAAAGTGAGAAATATGACTTTTATTACCCTATAAAAATTGCACAATTTTCTTCAGAAGACATGTAAGTGTCCTTACTTGAAGCACAGTTTATAAGCTGCATTAAGCCCGCCTCAGTAGCGTGGTGGTAGCATGTCTGCCTCACGTTCAAGAGGGCCTGAGTTCCAATCTCGGTCAGGGTGGGTAACCTGGATAAGGGTTTTCTGGGGTTTTCCCTTATCCTGAAAGACGAATGTCGGGTAACTCTAAGCTCCATGGGCCCCGGACGCATTGAGCATCATTTCACCAATTTCATTCATCGTCCGATATGACTTAACGTTGGAGGACGTAAATTACAAAAAAAAAAAAAAAAAAAAAAAAAAAAAAAATCTTACTGCGATTGAATATAAATAAGCTGTGAGAGTGACGCAGTATGATGCAATTTGCAAAGTCATATTACTTGCATGACTAAATTTCGTTAATATTATAGTAGTTCACCAAAAGAATGAGTCTGACATTTGGAGTAGATATCAACGAAAAGTTCTCCGTTGCTATATCAGTAAGATCTATCTTCTGCTGGATGCTGCATTTCATATTCTAACGGAGGGTGTCCGAGAGAAACAATTTAGTCAGAAACTCCTGAGGCTGCCTTAGAATAGAGCCCCAAGGAATTAATTTCTGTAGTTGCAAGTAGCAAGATGATAATGTAAGATAATTTCCCTCCGGCTGAAGGGAGGAGACTTGTTTTCTTTTAGAAGAAAAGAAATGGGAGAGCGTTTTTCTTTCCATTTTCTTTATCGTTTTATTTTGTATTTGTTTCGCTCTGATTTGTTGAAGCCCACTTTACGTCAGGCTCTCTAATTGATGCTCCAGAGGAAAAAAACTGTTTTAAATGATGATGATGATGATGATAATAATAATAATAATAATAATAATAATAATAATAATAATAATAATAATAATAATAATAATAATAATAATAATAAATTATTAATAAAGTTAAACTTTGAGATTCAGGAAACAGTTTGCACATGTTGGGACAATCCGCTCTCTGTGGTTCCTCATACATAATAGTTGTACAAGGTCATTATGGAAAACAAATTCAGCCTGCACACGCTTGCCATGAAAATGAAATGAGCGAGGTATTGAAATGCAAAAGTTAATGAGTTTGTTGGACGGACCATGAGGTGGTTCACGATGCGACATATGTTAGAGTAGACTTTATTGATTAAATCCTGTCGGTGATCTCTTTTTCTCCTAATTCGTTCGTGACCTACCATGTGTGCTCCTCGAAATGGAGCAGCCATCTTTGAATTATGTCAAGGTTTTCCACTTGGGCTGGCGGGTCGGCTCTTATTGCCACCAGACCTCCGAGATTTATGCGCTATTTCTCTTGTTTGCTCGCAGATATTTTTGAGAAAAATAGCGTTACTACATGAAACCCAGTGGATTCCAAGTCATCTTAACTTACCCAAATCGTGCGTTATTTGAGTTCCTATCATTTAATGTTAGTTATTCAACTTGATTCCTAGTGATTTATTTTCATACTGGTATTGGAGTATACTTTTCTTTCTCCGCCAACTACGATGTGTGAAGGTTTGGAGCTAAAACAGGATTTGAGCACAAATACTCGTATACGCTTCAAAGCTCCTGAATAAAAGAAAATTTAGAACCGAGGTTATTCACCTTTCGGGAATACTCGGTGAAGATTTTCATAAATTGCTCCATCCTAAGTGGCACAGAGAAGTTCATACTAGCTATTTTTCCAAAAGGCCTTTTAACGATTTTGATGAAAAGATGTTCGAGACAACGGAGCAACAATATAATTTTATTATACTTCATTCTTCCTTATGTCAAACTTTTGGTGTATACCAAATGAATAGGCACAATAAAATGAATTGAATCTTAGAACTGCGTACGCATATGCAATGAAACCTACATGATATACCGACATACATATAATGGAAACAGGGTTCCGTGTTAACGTGAATATATAAAATACCATCCAGGATATATTTGCATGGGATAGTTAAAGGACACAGTGGAATTTTAGGTAACGAGAGAGCTGAGTGCTTGGCTAAGAAGGCTGCAGAATCTAATCTTCCTGCGACATACCCCTTTATGTCCTCTTTCTAATGTAAGGAGAATAATACATCAACATATTCTTGAAGAATGGAACCAACAATGGCTAACAACTCCAAATAGAAGTTTAACAAAAACATTATTTTTCCCTTGTGTATATGACAGAGGAAAATGTGAAACTCCTGTACCAAATTTTGTTTTGACACAATTTTTAAGTGGACATGGTAAATTTGGTGAATACTTATCACGTTTTCACTTAACATCCAACCCCGAGTGCATGTGTGGTGAAGAATTTCAAACTTTGGTTCATCTCCTTTTCTGTTATCCTATTTTCTGGAGAGAAAGACAAGAATTAATATTCAAGCTAGACTCTCTAGGAGCTGAATTTTCTGCTCCGCTCACATCTTTGCTAATGAAACCACAACAGTATAATTACTTCATGATGTTTATAAACTCAGTGTTTAAAAGTCTGAAATAGTTTAAATTAATATGCATTAGATTAAAACATAATTTCTTCCTTCTAGTATTTAAAATATTTTTGTTAAAATTGTATATTTTTATGTATCCACTCTAACCCTAATATACCACTGTGTAAAATAGGGCTCAATAAATCTGGATTATATATATAATAGTTCAGTAAGAACTCGTGTTATTTTAAAACATGGTGATGTTAAGAGATGTTGGTGTTCCGTGTTTTGTCATTGGTTACACTTTGGCAAAAAAAAAAGTTGGACTGACCCATAGCGTAGTTTGGATTTGGCAGATATTTAAGTTAGAGGTTTATAACATGCTTTCTCAAAAATGAAAATGCTTCTTTACTTTTGAATGGGAAAACTTGCGAGAAGAACGTTAA
Source organism: Mantis religiosa (assembly GCA_030765055.1). Classification (NCBI taxonomy): domain Eukaryota; kingdom Metazoa; phylum Arthropoda; class Insecta; order Mantodea; family Mantidae; genus Mantis; species Mantis religiosa. Next base: position 289,726,862 of record CM060948.1, on the reverse strand, counting down.
CGGTTCCATCACTATGCTTGATGTATGGTTAGATTATTACGAGGGCTGTTCAATAAAGAATGATCACAAATTTTTTTGACAACGTACCTTTACTCATCCTCATAATTTTGATGGTCCTTCTCAAAATAGTATCCCCTGAATGCGATGCACTTGTCCCAGCGTTTCTGCCAGTCTTTAAAGACTTGCTGGAAACCATTTTTGAGAGATCCTTCAAAATCGCCTCCGCAGCCTTCACCACTGCTTCTTACGATGGATGTTTCCCACGAAGGCGTTTCTTCAAGTTAGGGAATAGAAAAAATTCACATGGGGCTAAATCCGGACTATAGTAAGGGTGAGGGATGCATTTCACGTTGAGTTTTGCAAAATATTCAGCTAAAACATTGGGAATATGCAGCTGCGCATTATCGTGATGCAGCATCCAGCCTGCTTTACGGAAATGTGGTCTTTTGCGCCTGGTATTGACTTGCAATGTTTTCAGGACATCCCTGTAGTAATGTTCAGTTACTCATGTGTGCGGAGGTACAACATGCTGATAAATCATTCCATGAATATCAAAGAATAAGATGACCACAACTTTCCCAGCAGGAGCAACCACTTTTGCTTTTTTGGCCGGGGTTGGTGATGAAGGACATTTCCACACTGAACTTTGCTGTTTGCTCTCAGTATCAAAATGACGTAGAAAAGTTTCATCCTCCTCTAACATCAACTTTAATTGCATGTTACCTCCATTGCAGCGGTAGGTGATATTGAACATGTCTAAACTTGCCTGGTTCTCAAAGGCGTGAACCAGGAGTACCAACAATAAAACTACTACGGCGTGATTGTTTCTCATTTAGCTAACAGAATATAATAAGATTGAATTTTAGTGCGAATAATTATGACTAAGAAAATTATGATCATTCATTATTGAACAGCCCTCGTGGGAAGCGAGAACAAGGGCATTTTAAGCACACGCTCGCATATTGTGTTCCTGGCTCCTCCACGATGAAGGGGGTCACCACTTTCCAGGTACCCAGATATTATATCCTGACGCCAGCCTAATCCTTTCCTTACCCCTCCAGGGCAGATAGTTTCACTAGCAAACTTCAGCACCGCACGCCTCGCTCGCTGTCCACTGGTCTGCTCCTTTCAACATGAAACGTGATAGGAAAATGAAATGACATAAATTTGTAGCATTATAAAATCCACCCCATTATTCAATTAAGAAGGAAAACCGCGAAAAAGTACTCAAGGTCAGAGTGGTCGGCACAACGGACATCGAACCCGGAACCTACCGAACGCCAGCCTTGCACATTTCCATTGAAACCGCACGCTCTTCCTTGAGTTGATTAAATAAATGTTAAAGGAATATATATATATATATATATATATATATATATATATATATATTAGTATAAAAAAAGAAAAAAGAGAAAGGAAAAAAAAAACAATTGTATTACTGTATTTCTGTGAATACCCAGAATTTATCATCAGGTTCATTGCACGACCCCTTACCAAGATTATTTGTCAGCAAATAGTTATATGTGTTCAAAACAAGCGCTTGAATTTGTGTAGAAACAGTTCCTTTTATAACTTTGTTTTTGAGGCTTTTCCAGTAATATAACTCGGTCCAGTTATTTACACTATTGTCATCACTTTGATTATTTTCACTTGACTGAAAGTAATCTACTACTTCATTTGCATTTACCACTGCATTTCCCTCCCACGGTCTTCACATCTTGACACACAACGAATTTCTGCACGTAATGAAACAGATCAACTGGAAGTTGGTACTTTGGCAACTGAGACTCCACGTGGAGTAGACATGCGACTGTCACTTCGAGAAAATCAGGGTTGCTATTGGTCCTCAACGACAGTGTTCCATTTCTGAAGTGTGGAGATAGATTTATGACGGTCATTAGTGGGCGGGAGGGTAGTTTCCTTTGAGGGGCAAACTGCACTCGCGTTCACTAGACAGACTACGCGTAAAATAGATGCGTTTTAGTTTTGTACTAATATGCAGTTACGTTTTACGGGTGTTTATTATATCTTAAAGTTAAGTGTAGATCCATGTCTTTGATTTGTTTGTTTTATATGGTAGTGTGTTGAATTATATATACGCTTCCGTTAGTGACTGTTTAGATCACGATAGTTTCTTCTAATTGTATAAGGCATACTATTAATTCAGGGCTTAAACTAGTCTCTTTCGCTTATTTATTTAACACTTAAAAAATGAATACGCGTGGACGCTAAACGAAATTAATTCAGTACTCGTTTTTCGAGATATATTAAGTTTTCTAATATGCATATTTGCAGCATTCTACCGGATATCTCTTGTATGCGACATTGTATGAAATAGTTTAAATTTTCAAACGAATACAATTTAGTATCGCATAAAAGAAACGATTACTAAACATTTATGAAAAATCTATTTATATTCTACATTTTACTCCTGCTCTCTCTCCCTTCATTCTCTCTCCTTCCCTCCTTTCTCCCTCATCTCTCTCCCTACTTCCCTCCTGTAACTCCTAGCCATCCAGTTACAGAAAATTCAGCGTTAAGGAGTACTTCCTGAAATATTCACATACAATTAATTGGGGTATGTTATTTGTGATCTCAATGCGTCAAACATTCACTGTTTTACTCATTGTCGTAGAATATTTTTGTTCATAAAAAAATGAATAAAATATCAAGGATTAGTACGACGCGCACGCTCAGCATTTTACTAACTTGCTTTTCTGGATTCAAAGGCATTCAAAACACGCACTTTTGGTGAAATCTCCACAGTGTATATATATATATATATAATATGGGTGTGTGTGTGTGTGTGTGTGTGTGTGTGTGTGTGTGTGTGTGTGTGTGTGTGTGTGTGTGTGTGTGTGTGTGTGTGTTTTCCTTGTTTTCGCCTTTTTTACTTTTACATTGCTCTACTATTTTTCCTGTTTTCTTTTACACATACACACAAACACCTATTCCCAAGACAGAACGCTAGAGACACGCTCTAGCAACCACGGCTACGAGGGCCTTCGTGGTCGAGTAGTCAGCGAGTTGACTTCTTACCCAGAATCTTCTGGTTAATTCTCGCCCGGGATTGGGAATATTTCATTAATTAAAATGTTTGCCTTTCCTCTATTAGAGTGGAAGTGTGCATATGCGTGGGAAGGTGCGTAAGGAAATAAATAAACTATGGAAGGTATACTAACCTAAGAAAATCCTATAGTAGAAACATGATGTAATGTTTGTCAAAGCCCCCGATATAACCGTAACTGTTAAGGCGGATTATGCAATAAGCTTTTTCACATCTCCCATTGATAAGCTTAATGAAGCAAACATAATGCTACGGGCTTAGGATCGAAGTGTTCAATCACTTGTTTAATATGCTTTTACCCTTCTGATTGCATGTTACCTTAGTTAATTTAAGACTAGAAATTGTATCTAAATTCCCACGATGACTTCATTTTATTCAATTAATTATTGTATTTTTCATTTTCAGGAAAACGTTTCCAATTTTTCAACACATTTAAAAGCAAGAGTATCTAGTTTACCTTCCCGTCTTGCAGAGAGCCAAGAAACGAGATAACCTGTTTTACAAATTTCACACGTTTCGGCCAAAGCGTCCCGTCATAAAAGGGAAAGGCCATGTGCAGTAAATTCCGTGGACTGGGGCCTTTATTGACTGATGAGGCCCACCGCTAGATGGAGTTTTCATCAAAACCTGAGCAGCAACTTTAATTTCAAGGGCAACGACCTCATTTGTGTGAGAATCCATTCGGTTGTATTCGTGCCTATATTATTCACTGATACATGTATTGTTTGACTGAATCGCAAACTAAATTACTGCTGTAATGTGCCATGCATTTCTCATTTACAGGAAATATCCAGGCTGGAAGGGACTATAAATCCTCCAGCTAGAGAATTCCTTTTGATAAATGGTACAGATACATCCGTCTGGTTTTACATTTGGAGGCTTTGGCAAAATCACATTCATCCTGAAACGTTACGTTGTCTTTGGGACTGTTTTGTTGAATTACAACCATTATCAATAATGCTGTGCAGACAAGTCAAGACAAGATGGCACACCACCTAGAACCACCTCCGGGTCTATTTTTATTTTCTCTACTGCGTACATATTAGGGAACCCCAAACATTCAGCACCGAGAATTCACTGAAATATACCTTTTGAGATCCTTTAAACCAAAAAAGCATTCCTAGCAAAAAAGATCTAAGTACCTGTGTAACGTCATAGCTCAAAAGTGAAAGGCCTATTAAATACTACACTTGGTTGAAGTCCCCTTCATTTTGGATGATACTGACTGTTACATGTCAGTATTCGTATGATGTCCTCTTATGGCAAAAAACAAGAAAGCCCGCTTCTGTTTCCTTCCCCTACGTCAACTCCGTGCCATGGGTCGAGTAGTGAAAAGTGAGGGACGACTATTAGCTCGGTGAGGAGTTTTGCTCTTCTCCTAGTGAACTTCCGTCGCTGTTGATCGGAGCGGTCACTGATGTTGCGACGGAAGCAAATCACCTGTTAATACCCCGTGTTCTCAATCGTGGGCTGACTTTCCCACCTCACGTCAAGGCGAAGGTTGGAGTCAGCCACGCTGCTCTCAGGCAGTGGTGTTCTATCCAACATGCTTATGTTTAAAACTTTGGGTGGCGATTATTCCGCCCCTGATCCTAAATGGCTGCGAGTTCTAGGAATGGGTGGGCTGCAGCCATCATTCGCAGGCTGAAGACTGTGATCAGAACTAACAATGATCTTTGACAGTTGGAGTAAATTCCCATCACATAGTTTACAGACACATTCCTGTGTTCCATACGTTGTGGACGTAGTTTAGGAAAGAAGCCGTTCCATGTATTCACACACCACCTCGTACACACCCTGGGTTTCTACCATCACAGGACACCTCGAAGGAAGAACGGCTGCACCTTACCCAAGAACCCCTTGGGACCTCTAGCGTAAAAGGATTGTCACACCCATACAACTTGTTCTCCAAGTTAAGCAGCATTAGGCCTGATCACTGCTGGAGTGATGATCGGACGGCATTGTCTCTCACTTGTTTAACCAGGAATCCAAATCATCAGCCTGTTGTCTTTAGTAGCCACGCAAGCGGCGAACCATTGTGGGCACATCGGATGTGGTCGCTATTTGGACGAGTACATCGTAAAAGTGAACCTTTTCCGCTCCTAAAAAGCCTGGAAGTCCTGAAAGTCTATAGGCAACACAGAGAGCTCGTGCAAACTCTTTATCCCTTGCATATAGCACAAATAAAGTTGCATTAAACGTGCTGTGGCGATGAACATCCCGCCGAGGTAAACTGGGCCAACCTGTCTCGAATGCTCGTCTACTTACCATTGATTAGATCATCCGTTTCCAAGTGCCAGCATCCTTTTCTATCAGTTCTCTGAGAAATCTTATTTTCTCTTGGACGTCAGACTAACCTAAGACAATTTGGTGGCAGTTGAACGTTTCCTTGGATTCTCGTCACCACGGTGATTGGGTTACGGAGGGACTCGACTGGGGTTGACCTGTTCTTTTCTGTTTATTTGTAATTTTATTTTGTCTTGTATACAAAGCGGGGAACTTGATGGAGCTTTAATAATAATATAATAATACTAATAATAATAGGCAAAAAAGATTTCTCAAAACCTCATGGTAACACTTGGAATCTCAGACTTTATGTATAATATAGTAAATTTACTTTTTAGGCATTAAAAGCGCAAACAGATACGAATATTTTAACAATTTAAAAAAAACCCAAATACCTACACCGTGCGATTAAAATGAAAGTAAATGTGCTTTGTTTGCCATTCCTCAAGTTTCTGGGAGGAATGGACGTGGAATTCCCTTCTAGACACTCCACTTTGCTGATTAAGAAGGAAAGAAGCAAACTACTCCGTGGTTTCCCTTCCGCCAAATATATAGTGATATATTTAAAATGTAAATATTGTGTGCAATGTGGAACAATGTCCGTAACATTATTGTTTTCTGCAGTTTTTTTTCCCTACGCCCTAGGGGCGTTTTTTTCTTTCAGCTGAGGAATAAAAGAACTTAATCCTGAATAATTATTTTTCCTGCAGACCACAATTCACATCCAAAAAGTAATGTATCTCAAGCATGATAACGAAGGACGTGAAGGGGGACAGCTCATGGTTGTATCAGAACTTTTTTGCAGCAACACGTGAACAGAATGAAAGGGCTACACCCTGCTTGATGTTTTTCCTTCTGATCAATTCCGACGCCACCCGTGCCATTTCCCGTAATAACCAGCATTAGGCTAGTGTAACAAGAGAGAAGTGATAACAAAAAGTTCCATGAATGATAGATTCTTCCCTAACGTATATTTTGTTGATCCTAAAGTTGCATTCAAGTTCAATCACGTCGTATCTCGCCCATACTTCAACTTCTTAGAAGCTGAAAACACTCATGCGCATGCCCTTACTGGTAATTTTTAGGTTCGTTCAGGCTATTGATTAGCCTCGGAGCATAGTAAAACTCCATAAACGAATAATAATAATAATAATTAATAATAAACATTGTGCTCGAGAACAAGTACAAAATTAAATTCTGGAGCAATGTTGATTTTTTGACTGCACCAAAAAGTGTGCTTTCTCATCGGCACGCGATTTTAGTCTTGTTGTGCATGCAGTTGCACTGCCAATTTGTACTTGGATACGAGGGCGGACCCAAAAGAAACCGGATTGTTGTCATATAAACTTTATTGATGAACATTTTTACAAAATTACTTCAGCCACCTTCAAAATACTCTCCATTACATGCGATGCACTTGTCAAGTCTCACAATCAAGTATTAAAAAGTGTACTGATTAAAACATTCGAAAAAGTGTAATTCGTGGAATTAGCAATTAGAATGGAAAAAGTGTGGCATGTTATTTTGCAATAATGAAGACACTATCTCAACTTAATCCACTTTCTGAGGGGTCGATTACACCTATTTTGAAAAATACGAGTAAATTATTGAAACGTAGTGCACTGCTAAATATACAGTATAAAATATTTTATTCACACAAAAGGTAACGCAGGACTCGACTGAAGTAAGCTCAAAAAAGAAGCAGAACAGACATGATTTTTGTAATAACGACAATAGGATAAACAGTTTAGCAAAATACTGTAAGGAGCAAGTCATTAAAAGAAAGGGAGAATTAAAAAGCGAAAATAAAAGACGAAAGAAGAGTACCTTTCCTTCTTCGAAAGAAAGAAAAAAATGACAAAAGGATGTTCTTACAGGAAGACAAAGATCCATTTTTATTTCTCCGATATGATTACCAACCCAGTGAAAGTCTTTTGGTCGTACAGCATTTTAAACTTTGAAGGAACTTGCCTCATTATGGAAACTCCCTTAAAGTGAGGCAGCCTTTTCCAACTTACTATATTTAAAGAAAATAGCGGATGCTTTTATAGAGGGCTGTTACAGTTTATGCGTCGGTGAACTTAAAAACAGATACGCTAAAGATAAGCGAGCAGGCTACAATTTGTTACTTTTGGAGTTCTTAGCCATTATAAGTTTTTTTATACATGGTTTTATAAAATCGTTGGACTTAAATTAACGCGATTCTCTGTCCACTGTCGTTAATTTGTATCTGTCATCTGCAAACTATTCTTAAAATAGCTTATTTTTGTAGTTACTACATGTGAGACAAAACGTAAGCAGTAGTTGTAAGTAGAATACAAGAGGTTAAATGGACAAAAAGTGGAGGATGAAGTAGTCGAGTTTTTATTTATGCACGCTCTTTATCTACTATGGTTCTTAACCTCCCATTCTATACTGGGTGTGAAAGATCTCTTAATTTTGCTCAGAGGCCACTTCATCAAACTTGGAGATGTAAGTGCCGCAAATCTACGACACGGGAAACCTAGTTTCTTTCCTTCCGAGGGTCGCATGCGATATCAGTTAGCTGGACGCAGAGTATGAATGACGTCAGATGTACAGCACTGCCATCAAATGTGCAAACAACTGCCATGGAAGCAAACGTCCAAAACAACGTAACGTAGTACTGTGCGAACTATTATCTGTTTTCAAATGGGAAGATGTTTGTCCTTGAGCGCTACTAGGTGAGCAACCAATCGGAGTCCTGCAGTGTTGTATTGCATTCCCCTTATGTGGTGTGTGACGAGCGGCAAACTAATCAATCTCTAATAAATACTATTCGTGACAAGACAAACATTCAGGTTTAGCAAAAACTGATTCATGAGGAAGGAGAGAGTAATGTATTTAACATAACCGTAAAAACCCCATATTTTTAGCTCAAATAGTTTTCCTAATACAAGTAAATAAAATAGACACCGTTATATCATAACAATACATTGCGACTTATGTACGCACTGTAATGAATACCATTATTGGTTGGCATGTGTGCTTGAACGTACATTTGAAATTACTCAGAAATGAAACGTAAACATTTGATATGACGTGCTAAAAGAAATGTGTACTTTGATTAAGCCAAGGTGTTTGTTAAATTCGATGAGAGGAAACGATACACTTCTTGCTAGTCTGGCAGAACGTGTCTGGTCACATTTGTCTTCGTTTATGAATGGTTCGTAATCTCTGTTTACTCCAGAGTTCAAAGCAGTGTTATTGAGTTACTCTTCCATAAAAGTGTATCAACTGGATCAATGAGACGCGATTCACCTTACCCCCGTACTACTGCTAGAACAATCCAGTAGATTTAATGTGGGCTCAAATTATGTTTCATACAGAAATAATGTTTTTAAACTGACTGACGTTGAAGACTTATTCACGAAAAATTGACAAGAGACACAAGACTGGGAAAACTGCGTGAGACATCAGATAAACTACAAGGAGATGACTTTTGGAAAGAAATAGCACGCAACGAGATTTTGGAACCTATCATCATATAATAGCAGTACTCAGACGTTGAAGACAATGCCAATGACGAATTATCTCTTAACGTAAGTAACATTCACAGCTATACGGATGCACCGCTGGTATTTTTGTTGGATTAGAAAAATAAGTAATTTATAAACTATAATTAACTTTAATAAATTAAATATTTAAAACATCTGCGTAATATACGAATATTCATGTTGCAATTGTGAATTCAAAAACTGCATTATTATAAAACTTTGGAAAATTCAGTTTGTGCCCCCTTACGTCTAGCGCCACGAACACACGCAAATGTGCGAGAGAGGGAGATATAAATAGTGGGGATAACGAGGTGGCAACGGTGGAGGCTCTAACGCACCTGATTGGCTACAGGCGAGAACTCTTTCCATTTGAAACACATAATAGTGAAGGATTGCTTTGCAAGTGTATGCAGAGGCAAGGTCAAAGTGTAACATATGCGACTGTTTTATTTCTTCTCGCAGTGAGGCGGTTGTCATGGTCAGGTGTATCTACCTGCAATTGTTTACATGCGCCAGGAATAACAGTACAGGTCATTTGCAGTATACCTATGGAAAAACGCACATGCCTCCGGCCTTTACTAATAATATACGAATATATTGTTGTACCAAGAGTTAAATCTTGACTGGTTTCACTTTTGAACAATCACAGACTGAACAGAAATCATCTAGAATTAGTAAGTTATGCAGTTACTTCGAGTTAACGTTTAATTCAACTTCCGTCGTCCTCCGTGGTATAGGGGTAACATGCTAGCTGCTAGTTCCTGAGGTCGTGGGTTCAAACCAGCGGAGGGCTACGGATTTTTTGCAGCCTTAAAAATCCTTAGAATGGCTTATTTTGGAAGGGAAGTAAAGCCCGTGGTCCCGTGCCGTAGATTTAGTGGCAAGTAAGAGAACTTCAAATGAAATGTGTAGTGTTTAACGCCCGCTTTTACTACATTCGGCACCGCAGGCGATGACACTGATGATACATGAGATGAAGATGGAGCACCGGTGGAATGAGATGGCGGGGGAAACCGGAGATCCCGGAGAAAACCCGCCCCAGTGCCGTGTTGTCCACAACAAATCTCACTTTGCAGAGAACTTCAAGCCTGATAGAGATCTCTGGGCAACATTATGCTGTCTTTCGCACCCAATGGTACGCCGAGAACCACAGTCGTTAAAGAGCATCCATAAATAATACAATTTCATTTTTACTTTATTTAGTAACTAGAAGTGTTGCACTCCCTATAAAAATTCGATATCGAAATTTCACCAGGAATACATATTTTGAGATTGTTGAATCAAAAATGGTGGTATTTGTAGAAAGAAAGTGTACTTGTCTTATAAATACCAAACTTTTTAAGTCCAAAGTCCATCATCATCCAAGAGTGCGTCAGATGATTTTCAGGAACATCCCAATTCCACCCCAAACTATCTTTACATAGAAACATTTATCTTTCATTCCCTCAAAGACGGCTCTAACGATTTGAATAAAAATGCTACATTTTTCAGATACTTTGACAAACAAGTTATTATACTGACACTTCAGGATATCTTTAAATCACTTGATTTATTTCCAATAAATTTCTTTTAAAACATAGAACTGCTTTTTCAGGCTTTCATGTAAATAAAAGGACTTTAAACGCCATAATATACGGACCCACTTCTATCGCTTCAGTGTGGTAAACCCTTATCTACGAGGAAATGTGTAATGAAATTACTTCCTTAAACGTTTATCTAAGTAGATTAACATGAAGCAAATAGAAGTGTTTAAGAATAGTTTGTAGATGTTATTAACTCGTAATTCATTCCTGTATATATTAAATGTGTTGAGAAACTGAAATAGCGAAAATTAACAGGAAATAGGGAAAATTATAATGCATTTTAATTCACGTTTATCTTTTAATGTGTAAATATCTGTTTAGGACACTAACAGTATTAGTTATCCCAATTTAGTAATGCACATTAAAATAACTTGAATTGCATATACCTCATTGTCATCCTTTTGCAGGTCCTCCAGCGGTATTAAGAACCAAAGTTAATGCATTCTCGTACCGGCGTTTGCACACTTCGGTTAAAGTCAACATTGCAAAAGGTTCCTGTCACTTTATTTTGTGTCCATCGGCGAGACCTCTACTGAAAATATATTGTATCCGTGTTTTATTTAGTGTTGCTTATACGTCAGCAAGCTGCTTCTAGTTTAAATGTTCATTTCATGAGGTTTTCGGTTGTAGTCGATCCACTTTGGTATTCATTGGCGCATGAAAAAATCACTTCTCTAAAGTGGCAATTGTAAATTCTTTCATTATTATCTGCGCATGGGTAGTAATTTGAGATCACTGCTTTAGCACTGTCGTATGTACTTCATAATGCTAATTTTGTTTGATTTCGTTTAAGCTTAAGGCGTATGCTTACAAATCACGGCTCTGTAGGTAGATCAGTAAAACCTTTTTCTTTTACAAATAAGCGTTTGTAAGTAAGGACAACGAGATAAATTGCTTATAGGTAAGCCTCATAAAACAGTTAAATTCTACTCCCAACTCTTACATTGGGAAAATAGTGTACTGGCGTAACTATGCGTAACTTAAGGTGTTTCTCGAAATTCTGATTTGCTTTAACGAAATCTTTGGCTTTCTCTGGACAGTTTGAAAGTTTTGCTTAACCAATAAGTCATGAAGTCATGTTTTCGTGGTTCAGTCGGTAGAGCACTTGTCTGCTGTATGAGAGGTCCCGAGTTGGATCGCGACTGGGATGTGATAGGTTTTCTTTAGCCAAGACTATTCCCTATCCTCCCCGCAGTCTAGAACTATGCGTCAAGGTGTGAATTTGAGCGTATGTGTGCGAGTGAGATACACAAAATGTATAAAACCGTAAAAAATATCTAATGTCTGTTTCATATAACCTTGCCCCGCTGACTTCTATCACTCCACGTGCAACTAGCTTCCCCCTCACCCTAATTGGCTAATGCTTTCGGGCTCCGGGCTCTACAGTCTCCATCAGGTACTGGTTGTTGTTCAAGTTGCGAAGTGAGATGTGTTGTAACCAAAGGCGTCCCAAACCATCACACCTAGTGTTTATCAGCTATGCCTCTCAACAATGGAGGCCTCCACATTGCGCTGACCTCACTACCATGGAACACGCATGCGGCCATCACTGTAAAAGAGGTTTCAGTAGGATCCGTCCAAAATGACAACAATTTAACATTCAGCACTAGCACATCAGTGACGGCATTCACTTGCCCAATGCACTCGGAGGCCTGTGGTTTCTGGAGAATGGAAGCCAACATAATGACATGTGTGCAACCAGTCCAATTCGCAGCAGAGCGCGACGAATCGTCAATGCAGACAGATTCATACGTGGTGCAGAGCTCCAACGTCTAGACAACACTGTAGATGAAGCTGTGCGGTCCGTTATGGCCATGCGGACAAGTTGGCATCTCCTGCTATGTTGGTCTTGCGTGGTCCAGTGCCCGCTCTTCGCTGCGGTGGAGCTTCTTCCATACACTGCTTCCACTCATGCATCCCTGTCAAAGTAGATGCCCTGTTGGAGCAGAAATGTCACCGTACGACAAACCCACTTCACGGAGATTGATCATTCTGCCCCGTTCGAACTCACTCACATGTTGATATGGCTGCCTTTGACATCGACGAGTCATTCTGGCACTCACTTTTCTAGCTTGTTTAATAGCTCTGCACTGTTTACACTTGGCAGAATACTGACCTTGTGGGCAAAAACGCAACGGCCCTTACGTGTACTCCATTTCTGCAATCCTAATCATTTATTGCTTGCACACTGTTCTTCACAACCACCAAGTTTCGATTCATTAGGGAAATCCTTTCATGATGTTGCATTTTTAACGAACACTAGTGTATATTAGCGTCTTAACTGCTAAGCTCACTGACCTAAGCCATGCGGAAGTGCATCGACCACTAATCACGTGCACAGGGAGTGGAGTGGTGATGCACTATGAATTCCTGCCTCTGTTTTAGACAATCAACAGGACGGTTACTAAAAATGGATTACGCTTCTGAATTGGGAAAGGAATCTGCATTAACCTCTGGCGTCGTAGGAGACGATTGTCAGTTTAGCTCCAATTCGGTACAGATTACTTGCTTTTGCAGATGAGTCGAGGTGTTGATACTCGACAGGAAGCTTGGCTGGTCATCGCCTGTAATAGCAGATGAACGCATGATCTGAGCGTTCTCTAATATGCTATAGATATTAAGTGGCAAATCGTGGTAGTGAATGGGACAGTTCTGCTACTAATGTATCGCGCTCTGATCCGATCCAAATTAGACTATGGTTGTATGGTTTACTCTTCAGCACGTCCATCTGTGCTGACAAGATGAGACACAATCGATAACTGTGGCATCTGTATGGCTACTGAAGGTTTTCCAACTAGACCAGTTGTTTACATTTACGCCGAATCTATAGAAGCTCCTCTGTAGTATCAACGTGACGCGCCATTAGGAAAGGATGCCTGTGGGTTTAAATGTAACTTACGTATCCAACGTTTGCGCCACTCGTCAACATTTTGCTGGACTTAGGTTGTAGAACAGCGATGCCCAATTGCAGTCGGAAGAGGAGAGGGTGAGAACTTCTTTTCACCTGCGTCGACTTTTTACTGTTATCATTTTAGCCTACTTAACGTTGTCAACGATGGACTATGTTCGCTGAGTTTCATGGTTGCTTGAAATTATTCTTTAAATAGTTTTAATATAGTGCATCGGAATTTCGAGGTCTTTGTACGCCACATTCCTGTTAGCAACTTTTCTGGCACCTCTTGTTTTAACAACGTCATCGGTGATTGGAACTTAACCAGTAGCTTGTATTACAATTTTGAAGTTTTGTAATCTAGCTTCATCTACAAATTAAAAAAATAAAGAAATATACGAACGCAAACATAAGAAGGTTAAATGTTTCCGGTGCTATTTAAAGAATGTAAAATGTCATACCAGAAATTACGTGCTGTTCGTAGCCAGATATGATGCCTCTCGCAATGTTTGATTTTGTATGGGAAACATCAACTTCAAATATTTGGCACAAATTAAGCGTTTTACTTGGTCGGTTTCTTCGACACACAAATATTCCAATCCCCATGGTTAGTAATATAAATATCTGGACATCTTTGAATTTGTCGATACAAAACATGAACCAAGGAGGTCATCGCTACTGCGATTGGACTTTGTGAATGGTGTCATAAATACATATAGTAAGCTAGCATGTCTATTAGACCTTTCCCCTTACTTCCCCCTTCCTCCAGTAGGTGGAGGTGTTCATAGTACACTAACTCGAAGCACTACAGTCCGGCCGCTCTTTCTCCGGCTCTGACATTTCCCGAGAGGGGGAAGCAGGCTGTTGCCAGTTCTTTAGCGGGAATTTCAAGCAGAGGAACAATGCGTATTTTAAATATTTCACGTATTTGCATATTTCACGAACCAGTAGCCATATTATTATAATAGCGATAATAATAGGACTTACGAACACTAAAAATCGGAATTCACGCACGCAAAAAGAAAGTTCACCAGCGCAAGCAGCTAAAGCCACGTGGCTCAAACAAATTTAAGCTGGCGACAGTTCTAACTTCCTGACTACGTCACCAGATGTAGAGACTCCCAGTACTACCAACAGATGCACTTAGTGTGTGTGAAAGGTGTGAACGAAATATTCGAATAGAGTAGTGTTGTAATAAATATATTGCATTATAATGAAATTGGAAGTTGGATTTAAGTGTTTTAATACTATATTTTCATTCTAAAGATAATTTTGAGGATATGTTTTCAGTTGCTCATTACTGTATGTTGGTACTATTAACTTTCCCCCTCCACCTCTTGCAGTCGCAAAACGTCAGAGCCGGAGATACAACGGCCGTACTGTAACTCGAACGGGTTGCGTTTGGACTTGCCTGTTACAGAAACATCTTTAATCCAAGGTCAGCAGGTTTTCGCCAGCGGGAGCTTCCTAAGATTTAACTACCTCTAAGGAAGGGAGGAAGAGAGAGAGAGAGAGAGAGGAGAGAGAGAGAGAGAGAGGAGAGAGAGAGAGAGAGAGAGAGAGAGAGAGAGGAGAGAGAGAGAGAGAGGAGAGAGAGAGAGAGGAGAGAGAGAGAGGAGAGAGAGAGAGGAGAGAGAGAGAGAGGAGAGAGAGAGAGAGGAGAGAGAGAGAGAGAGAGAGAGGAGAGAGAGAGGAGAGAGAGAGAGAGAGAGGAGAGAGAGAGGAGAGAGAGAGAGGAGAGAGAGAGAGAGGAGAGAGAGAGGAGAGAGAGGAGAGAGAGAGGAGAGAGAGAGAGAGAGAGAGAGAGGAGAGAGAGAGAGGGAGAGAGAGAGGGAGAGAGAGAGAGAGGAGAGAGAGAGAGAGAGAGAGAGAGAGAGAGAGAGCGAGAGCGAGAGCGAGAGCGCGAGAGAGAGCGCGAGAGAGAGAGAGAGAGAGAGAGCGCGAGAGAGAGAGCGAGAGAGAGAGCGAGAGAGAGCGCGAGAGAGAGAGCGAGAGAGAGAGTTGTGTGTGTACCTCCTTGGTTACCTGTAGCAACCCACGTAGTTCTTGGGATGGCGATATCCGGATGTCTACGATTTATACGTCTAGTATTCGCGCTTGTTTCTTGGAAGTCTTGTCAAGTTACAATAACCGAAATTTAATTTACACTGATTAATGTAAAAGCTCAAACAATGTGGGCTGTACTCATGTCTGTGGATCCGAACCGAATGCATTCGGTTTGCATAGTAGCACTTCGATTTATATGCTGAGCTCTATGCCATATACCGACCACATTTTGTATATCTGCGGTAAAAACTTGTGTGATTGCAGAACTTTGAGCAAGTTTTTTCGTGCACCTCAGGGCGTACATAAGTTGTACAACTATCATCAAATAGTTCAGTGCATCGAGGATGCCCTCCCATGTTTTACACGCCTCCGGTGTTAACGCCATATATGTGTGGAATCCTGGTCACATTGGCTCGCCGGAAAATGAAATGGATTCTGCAGCTAAGGTGCCAATCTGACAGCCCAGCATTAGTCCCTTTGGAAGGCTTTAGGCTCGCTGTGCCAAGAGCGGCGCTGTCGTGCTGGCGCAGTGCTTGGCTCTTCGCGAAAGTAAGTGTAAATCAGTAAAGGAACTTCCGATAAAGTGGGCAACACCCTCTCGTGCATCTCATCGGCAGGAGATGAGTTTGGATCGGTTACGTATTGACTGCTTCCATTTCACACAGTTATCTTTCTTTAGGGGGACCCTGTCATTGCTTGCCCGCTCTGCAATAAAACTCTCTCGTCCGTCATGTGTTGTGAATGAAGAAGAGATGATATGAAATGGAGGTGAAATGGATAAAATTAAAGATCATGGTGCAGTTTGTGGAATTGATTATGTGGAAAATTGTAGAACCCGCAAAGCCCACTAACGGTCCCCAGAGATCAAACTCGGTCCGCGTTGGTGAGGGGCGAGTAATCTACCCATGCGGCCACGGACCCGCTCTCTTATAACTCAAAGATTAATATTTGTAGCATTCATACAAGTGGTAAACTTTGATGTTATAATCATTACAGATTAGTTTCTGAAGGGGTTATATGGCGTATTGAAGCACCTAATCCGTTCAAAGCATAAATGGATACAAACGTTCCTCCATTGCGGATTCGAAACGCTAAGGTCTTTGATGCACTTAAACGTACATTAATCTGATTAACATTTTTAAGGCTTGCATAACAATTTGTAAAATGAGTGTGTGATCCGGCCCTCTCAGTATTTGTGTGGCTATTCATGAAAGGACTCGCTCTGCATGGCTTTCGGACATCCGCCTCACATTTATCCATTGTTGAATCTTCCTCGTTTGTACACGATTCACACGAAAGCAATAATTGGCGAAATTAGTTGGAAATGAAGCGGAAATTTCAGCTGGCATAAACTTAGGGGTTGAGATATAACGTTTACTTTGGTTATGCCCCCACTAAAACAAAATCAATTTTCCGTTCTGTTGCCTGTGCTTCAGCGCTTCTAAACCCTTACTTCAGGCTTCAGTAGTTGTATTGAATTCAAAACATGACCCTGTCTGCGCTGTTTTTTGCAGTATTTTCTCTCTGCTTTTAGAAGCTTATATCTACCCTTGATTCCCTTCTGTTCTCCTTTGAAGGAGCACATTTGGGAAAAGGCCTGGCTTTTTAAAATATTTGTGCGTAAAAGAAAATGAAATACCAAAGTGGCTACTGGAGAGAGGAAAAGTGGTAAAAGCATCGTATCTGCTGCTGCCAAGCTTCATTCAGTCCAAGGAGAGTAACGATCACTCCTAGTCCTCTCTTGGAGATATTTTTGCCACAGACGAGCGTGGCATTAAGAAGCAAGCTTTTGCAACAAATCACCAGTTGACGTACTAATCACGAGCAAGGGCTGGGAAATTAGACGACTTTAAGTGATGCACAATATTGCTGTGAATGTAAACGCCAGCTTGCGCTAAGAGGCCAGGCAGTAGTTTACATGCGAAGTAGTGACGCAATTATGCATTAGAAAGATGCTCCAAAGTGACGATTAGCGTCGCGGAAGATAGCTGTAAGCAGAAATATATCTGATGATGTAGGTCTTCTGGGAGTACAACAGAAACTTGTAAGTGTTCAATAAAACTTGCTTGCAATAACCAACCATATGCCTAAATATGTACAAAGTTGTTTTATATTATTATTTTCACGAAACCTACTTGAGAAATGGTAAACATCCATCACAGTATCACAGTTTGCAAATGTTAGTATATGATACGTTTTCAAGGAGAATTATGCCATTTTGGTTGATTTTATGAAATATGATGATGAGATTTCCCTGTTATCGACTGCTTTGCTGGATGTTTCAACTTCATTGTTGACAGTTACCATTTTGTGTCAATATTCCGCTTGCAGAGTGATTTAAATGCCAGCCTTGGAAACATCGACAGTTTTTAGATGCAAGTGATTTCCTGAAACTGCCTTTTGTTATTATACATCCAATAGTTGTGTGAGTGGGCATCCGATTGCTTGGGCGACTTCCTCCCGTGCCTCTCGCCAGGAAGAAGTCAGTCTTGCTCGGTTACGCATTGGCCACTGCTTTTTTAGCCATCGTTATATTTTACAAAGGAGCCCTGCGCCAGTGTGCCCGCTATGCGGCGATGCGCTGTCAGTCCTCCACGTTCTTTTAGTGTGTCCTAACCTGGAGCGTCTTCGCTGGTCTCTCCAGCTGCCGGCCAGCTTGAAAGACGAATTGGCGGACGACCAGCAAGCGGTGGCCAAGGCTTTTAGATTTTTATCCAATATTAATTTTATCACATAGCCAGATATCTATTTTTTACCTTTTAACTTTTTATCATTTTTATACCTTGACTTACGTACGTATACGTATATTTTAGTCATGATTTTATCGCCAACTACAGTTTTTAGATAAGTTTTAGTTTATTTTTAGAAGGCTTTATCTTTTAGACCGATGACCGCGTTGTCGAGCGCCCTAAATCACAAGCATCGTCGTCGTCGTCGTCGTCGTCGTCATCATCATCATCATCATCATAGGCTTCTTGTACGGATCCTTATTTTGTGTATGTAAGATAGCATATTCGTTAATGCTATAAATGTTTATTTTTATTATTGCCTTAGACTTAAGGCAAACCTTTGATTCGTGATATTAAATATCAATCCAGTATGTCCTTTGGCGACGAGGGGAAAAGTTGTTAGGTCGGCTAATGGGATATGAGCCCAAATGTGGGCTGCAAACATTACCTACCGCCTGAGCCCTCCCGTTGGGTGATTTGTTATTTTGTTTCATTCAACGAAAACATGAATCGGTCACGCTTTGACATTGTTTCGACAAGAGGTTACCGACTAACGGAAAAGCCAATTTACTAAGAACCGTCTGCGCGCTTTTGGTTTTTATTTTTGCTCTTTTTCTCTGGGCGTGCTGACACGATTCCGCAGGGGAAGAGAGAGAGAGAGAGAGAGAGAGAGAGAGAGAGAGAGAGAGAGAGAGAGAGAGAGAGAGAGAGAGAGAGAGAGAGAGAGAGAGAGAGAGAGAGAGAGAATGAAGAAAAGAAAGAAAGTCACGCATTTTGCATGGGTTTTCTCTGCTCTGGAAGTGCAGTATTTGCTTGGATAGTCATATGGTGTAATTCAATTATTAGAAGTTAATATTTTTTCTGTTATTTTTTCTATAGCACAGCGTGCATTTATTTATGTTTCATATGTGTTAACACTCAGTGAGCTCGTCAACTGAAAGTACGATTTGCAGAACGATTTTTGGGTGTAAAAGTTCCAGGCCGTACTTTAACCCATATGTCAGGCCACAGGAGTTCAGGCTAAGAGAAACTAATAGCATAGGGTTTTTAACGAAGAAACATCAGACATCCTAATCGTTTGAATACTTCCCATCAAAAATCGCTTAGGCGCCTTTCACAATAGATGTGCAAAGAGCAAGTTAGAACATATAGATACATTGTAGCACATGCTCTTCAACCAGGTGATCCTGTAATTAGGTGCACATTTTGAGTAGCCTCAGTGGTGTATACAATGACGAAATGCATAATATTTAATGCTTTTCTCGGATGAGGCTTGGTTCCATGATACTTGTGTACAGTTATGTGCAGAGGTTCTACTTCCATTAGTCCTGGACCCGTGGGACCAAGGACCCGGGCCTCCTCCTACCCGGCAGCGATGGATACTCCGGGGCTCTTTCCATAGGGCAATACCTGATTTCTTAAAAAGCCCCCCCAGCTGAGCACAACGTCAAGACGGAATGGAAGCAGATACGCCACTTACGCGCATCAACCCCGCAGTGAAGACTGCCGAAAACCTCGGTGGGGCCGCCTGGTGATCTAGCACACCTTCTACTAGCTCTGCAGGCTAGTACCCGGGACTCTCTACCCCCTCCGGGCGGCCGTAGCCTGGCTGGGTACCCAATTCCCCGTGGGTGTCGGGAACACACTAACCCCTCGAGTCCAACCCAATCCGAACAACTCCCTATCAGGGAGGGGCTCGAATGTACGGCCCGAGGTTTCTCTAGTAACGTCAGAGGTACCACGAGTGCTAAGGGTCCGCAGCGCCCGCACCACGACAGCTGAAGGGGACGCATCCCCTCCCCTACGGGGAATACTTGTGTACAGAAAATGATCGTTATTAGAGCTCTGACAAACGTAATACTATTCATTAAGCACATTTCCATGACGAAAGATTTGGCGTATGTTACGCCAAGAGCAGAGAGGGAATTCTTATAGGGCCACTTTTTTCGAGTCAACATTTGACGCCCATGCATTCGTTTATACAATTTTGCTCCCCTCTTTTAATTAGAGAATTAACAAACAAGGAGCGTGATTTTGCTTTTTTTTTTTTTTTTCAACACGACTCTGCAACAACCCATAGGGCCTCTGTTTCGATGACAATTGAAAGTGTGTTGGGATGACAATTACTTATAGAGATTTGTGGCGTCCTGGGTCCCCCGGCCTAAGCCCCTGTTTCTCTCTTCCGGGTAGCTTAAAACATAAGCGTATAAGACAAACCCACCACACTCGGGAACAATTACAACAAAATATCTGCCAGCATTTCTCAGTGCGAACTACGGCGACTGAATGGATAAATTCCTAAGGAGGTGCTGAAAACCTATTGACAGCGACAGTAGCCAGTTAATTAAATGGACAAGTCAAATCTTTAAAAGCAGTTTTAAAAATGTAAGGTCTCATCTGCGCCATTCTATTGATATTTACAGACGGCAACAAGCATCGATGATTTGAACAGGAAACACACCGCGTGTTCGGCTCTTAGTTCATTGACTCTTCCATTATAATACAAGGCACAAACGACGCTCTTATTGAATGTCGAAAGTAAGAGGCAGGTAGGCATATCATAAAACTAAAGTTAACTAATTATGAAACAAAAATGTTCGAATACGTCTAATTTAATGTTTAAAAATTGGTATTTGATTTATTTTCTGAAAGGTGGACACTTTCTTCTGTTGCATGCGAGATGCGTTTCAATAGGAAGACTATGGGCTATGTCAACGATGTGATTCTTGATTAAATAGAAGACTGTGTGGAGAAATCTGTTTTATTTGTGATATTAATCTAAAATTATGTTTTGATGTACACTTAATGAAGTTCAGAAAACATACGAGGGCTGTTCAATAAAGAATGATGACAACTTTTTTTGACAACGTACCTTTGCTCATTTCTCAAAATAGTCTCCCCTGAATGCGATGCACTTATTCCAGCGTTTCTGCCAGTCTTCAAAGACATGCTGGAAAACATTTTTGAGAGATCCTTCAAAATCATCTCCGCAGCCTTCACCACTGCTTCTGATGATAGATAATGCCTCCCACGAAGGCGTTTCTTCAAGCTAGGGGATAGAAAAAAGTCACATGGGGCTAAATCCGCACTTTAGGGAGGGTAAGTGATGCACTTCACGTTGATTTTTGCAAGATATTCAGCAACAAAATTGGCAATATGCGGCCGCGTACTATCGTGGTGCAGCATCCATCCTGCTTCATGGAAATGTGGTCGTTTACGCCGGATAGGTACTTGCAATGTTTTCAGGACATCCGTGTAGTATTGTGTGTGCAGGTACAACATGCTGATAAACCATTCCATGAATATCAAACAATGAGATGACCATAACCTTCCCAGCAGAAGCAACCACTTTTGCTTTTTGGGGGTTGGTGATGAAGGAGGTTTCCACACTGAACTCTGCTGCTTGCTCTGAGGATCAAAATGATGTAGCCAAGTTTTATCAGCAGTGATTGCGTTTGAAAGAAACTCCGGATCTTCCCCTAACATCAACTTTAACTACATGTTACCTCCATTGCAGCGGTAGGCGATACTGAACATGTCTGAACTTAACTGGTTCCCACGGGCGGGAACCAGGAGTACGAACAATGGAACTACTACGGCGTGTTTCTTTCATATTAAGCTAGCAGAATATAATAAGATTGAATTTTAGTGCCAAAAATTATGACCGTAAACATATTATGATCATTCTTTATTGAACAGCCCTCGTACATTAAAAGAACACCTGTCGGAGATATAAAATGGTGCAGAAGATCCGTAAGTGTGGCAAAGTGCGCGCACGTACACGTTATAAGAAAAAAGAGCAAATGATAGTGGAATTGCAACTCTTCGTTCAGCCCGCCTCGGTAGCGTGGGTGGTAGCGTGTCTGCCTCATGTTCAAGAGTTCCCAAGTTGGAATCTTGGTCAGGGTGAATTACCTGGAAAAGGCTTTTCCGCGGTTTTCCCTTGTCCTGAAAGACGAATGTCGGGTAACTCTAGGCTCCATGGACCTTATACACATTTGAGCATCATTTCTCACATTTCATTCTTCATCCGATATGACTTAACGTGAAGGACATAAATTAAATAAACAGATAACTAACTCTTCGTTCTGTCGAATGGAAGATTCTGTTTATTAGTTGGATTTTAATTTGGATCGAAATAATTTCCAACAGTCAGACGAAGCAGCCATATATGCATTTTATCATAATTGTAGCATCTCTGAGAGCTAAGGACAGAGTGATTTTGTAGCGGAAATTATATTTTAACAACGGTACATAATTTAATACAGTTCTTCTGGGAAGGCATGCGGTATTGAAAAGTCACAAAGGCTCCGAAGTTTAACAAGGGCAAAAATTAATTGCAGAATCCTTTCAAGTCGCTAATCAGCGCTACTTTTTATTCTTATTCTTTACAACAAAAATTTGAAGCACTCGGAGAAAACTCGATAAGCTTCATCAAGGTATCAAGGGACATCTTCTGTTTTAAATGATGAGACATAAACTATTTAATAGTGTTTCACTTAGAGCTATGTTTCTGACATTGTTTGATATGCCTTCGGTTTTTTTTTTCTCTAGCAAGAATTCACTGTCTTTCATTGAGGAACAAGTGATTATAATTTACATTAACGCATTTATTTTTATAACTTATAAGGTGTATATAAGTTAAAATTATTGCATCATATTTGATGTATCTTCTTCATCCTTGTCTATCTGGATAGAAACAAATAGGATTGATCACGAATGGATTATCACGCAAACTCGTGCATTCTTACCACAAATTGCAGTGAGAACTCAGTATTTCTCTCTGTAGTGTGATGTACATCACATGTTTTATTAGTTCCGTTTATATGCTACCTTTACGTCCGACATCATTTACAAGAGCTTTAATTTTGGAATAATTGCTTGACAGTACTGACCAAGGCTGCCTTAACGCCTGCGAGTCTGCTAACAAGGGGCTTATTTTTCATTGTTTGCATTCTCTTGCACCTGTAACAAATCAGCAGTGCTTATCTCGATTGACAAGAATACTGTCCCGGCGCTGGGCATAAACGTTTCGGCACAAATAGATAATAGACGGCGAATAATGTTTCACGAGTTTGCATGAGCAGTTAACGATAACGCGGCGAGTGGTCACAAAGGTGGCAAACAATGTTATCTGAGATAAAGGACTCGCCGCCACAGTTAGGATTTCATGTCTCGAAGTCTCTAGAGATATCTCGATTGACGGAGAATGGTTGTTTTTCTTGTTTGCTCGAGAAGGTTCTCGAGTTATGAACGGAGATATAAAAAGGGATTGTGACACGCCAGCAGTAGTAGTTGTGTAACAAGAGTGTTGATGTAACGAGAGCTAATGTAATCAGCTGGGAGATTTTTAATTTCTGCAACTCGGCCTTTTAATTCTACAGACCCACAAAGTCACATGGAAAAATACATGTTAATATAAGACTAATTTGTAGAAGAGGTAAAATATAGGCATACATAATAATAGATTAACACATCCGGTGTATCACATGTGTATCACATCATGTGTATCACGCATCCGTTCACTTATTTATATTAGATGTTTTAATAAAGGGCTTTAATTTGTGATTTTGTTATAAGCATCACACTTTCATACTCTGCGGATAATGTACACTGATCTCTAGGCAAAGAGAAATGTCCAAGCCCTACCGGGAATTGAGTTCGTGGTGTTTAGTTGGAAATAAGAACGCTGATCACTCGACTGCAGAGGCAGTAGGCACTGCAGTGTGAGGAATTTCGCAGTTACTACCAATGAGGGTCATTATAGATATAAAGTGTACGCAGTGTAAAGGGAATGTTGGGTAATCAATTTTTAACGGTAGCAATGGAATTTCGTTAAACCAAGTAAGGCCCTTGCTTGTGTTACTTCATCTGGAGCGAGAGAAGGATGTTCAAGCCATTTTATTATATCCAACACGCAATAATTCATGGAGCTGTCATGTTAGATTCGGGGGAGAGTTAACTTCGCATTCCTCACACAACTTGGCGTTTCTTTCTCTCGCTTTGCTCCAGTCTGCAGATATTTGAAGGATATTCCGCCCCAGGAGTTTTCCGATATCCAATAAGGTTCTCAAATGCAGGCTGCCGAGCCCTGCTGGAAAACAGGCGTCTGATGTTTGCTGCATTTGCCACTTTATAAGGGCGTTTTCATATATATAGTGATACAATTACTGAAATAGTATTGTTTTCATCAATATTTATCTTCTTGGATTTGAATTGGTAACGTACAAAATCACTTACAACAATTCTACCTGATAGGGAGGGGAATTGAACTGATAATTACTCATCTACTCATGTAATCGACTTGTTTATTGCGAAATATGTGAGTTTGTGAATCACCCATGCTCTTAAATCAAATACTTGTATAAAACTGCTGTTTCGCATATATCTGATAACAGTGTACATACATTGTATATCATGCTAGCGTGCATAAACGCGTAGAAAATGTTCACATAGCACATTCCTCCAGTTCGCCTTCTTCTGGTGGCTAGACAGTACATTTAGACCTACACTGTTCAAGCCTTACTGTGTAATGGGCCAAGTTTGGCGCTGTTTGGATTAATCCAGCTTTTAGATTACAGAGGATCAACATTTGGTCGTTTTCTTAGCTGGAGATCAAAATCCGTTGTCGTTTCCTCTCTTCAGTGGCTTCTTTAAATAAGCCAAGCTCGTGTCCAGTGTTAGGATATTTCTGCATCTGCATTTCCGAAATCTGCTGAGTGTTTGTAATTAGTAAAACCTTAAATCTGTAGATGCCTATACACTTTGGCTACAGTAAATGTAGATGCATTCACGGCAGGCAAAAAGGCTTCGAAGTGCTCACTTTTTCTGTGACTCAATGTGAATGGCAGGGTCGTTTTAAAACAACTGTTTTCTGTATCACTGATCGCTTTCCTTAGAAGCGATTGTGGAATATGCTCAGTGGACATGTACTAATTAAGAATGCTATTAAGTTGTACAATGTAAGAGAATAAAGAAACTTAAGGCAGTGTAATTGCTAATCCTCAGCAATTTTCCCAAAAGGGGAAGAAGATAACTGATATAGCTGTTAACTTTGTTTTATTTAATGATTTCTTACTCTTAAATTGTGGTATGTTTTTTGTTTAAATTAAAATCATACACAAATTCATATTGTTATTCATATTTCCAGACTTTAGAGAAGTACCATGGTTAAATAAAAGATTCCGCAATCTAGCCAGAATCGAAACTCGGACCTCCTGCTTTGAAGTCTAGTATGCTTACCAGTAGACCATAGATGAAAAATTTAAGGGCCAAAATAAATGACGTATACCAGAATAGACATATGCCATAATGCTAGCATATACTCCGGAGACCGCCACAGTGACAAGGCCACCCTTACGAAGGTCAGTAAACTCCCTTTGCAATACCTGTAAACAAAGAACCCTACTCTATTGTCTGTTTTGCCCTCAAGGAAAATTTGGCGCCTTCCAGTCGGAAACCAACCCATTGTGCTTCTGACAACAGGCTATAAGATTTTGACCGTCGCGCTGAGCACATGCCTTCGCTTACATTTGTGCATGCGGACCGTTAGAGAAAGCGTCTCCTATGTTAGGTCCGAAACTGGAAATTATGAACACTGATCTCAAGTGGGGTTAGTTACGAGCCAATAGAAAATTGATATTCGTTTATGTGATTTTGCAAACTCCGAGAAATACCTACAGTCGGGGTAATTCAAAATTATGGCGGAAAGTAGGCTTTGCTAGTAAGAATACTTCGGTCCCGAGTTCTACGTGAGACGGATGCGTATTCGGCGCCGCCTAAGAAGTATACTTCCGCGCCATGCACAGAGACAAAATGCAATATTTAACAATCTCTCCAGTGAGCTTTAGCACAAAGAGTAATATATAGGGAAGACGATAAATACATCCAATTCGACTACGCAGTGCTACTGCCTCCGTGCTTCACATCACAACATTGGCAGTGACGCTAAACACAGCAACCACACCGGCGACGACTTTTCGGTGGCGAGCGTAGGAGCCTAAGGACAACAATAAACTTCTGTCTACCAGATTCGAGATGTCATCATTCAACCCACAACCAGCCAGGACGCACCCAATCCTGAAGTACAGATGAGAGTTCTCATGCGGGATCTACAAGTTACCTCCAACCGATTAAAATCTCCCTTTCCTTAACCTCCTCACGCCACCGATCCTTAATTGTGAGGCGTTGAGCACAAGGGAGAGCTCAACGTGGTTCGCTACGGGCCGGACCGCCTCAATATGCGATTTTTTTCAGGATGTTGTAGGATATTAGTGTAAGTTTTAATATATTTTGGCATTATTTTAAAATAATAACTAGAACACTAGAACTGAGGTAAATTAGCATTACTAGCGATTTATCTAATTAAACGTCTATCTAATTTGTACCTTGAAAAATAAAAGTAATGGATTTGGTAGTTTGGGTCTGCTTTGTGGTAGAGGGCTGAGGGTAAATAACGGCTACACTAGGTTGCATATAAAGCTTCCGGCGGCTAGACCATATATTATTCAATTTAGATGTTAGGGGCCCTGCAGGTAAGCCCCCTGGTGCGAGAGCTTAACATTCCCACTTACCTGTTATGAGTAACGGTACTGATAAAGAATTCTCAAATGCAGAGATCGAGTAGTGTAGTCTTTGTCATGATAGGACACAAATGAATAAAGTACATAATGTGTACAGTATTTCATAGGTCATCAGTTACGCTTTGTTATTAGAGAGCAGTCGGTTTGTTACATATTCTAACATGCAGTGCGCTATTCCATTACAGGTCAAATAACTGCTTTAATGATTCAAAACACGTTATACCGGGCGATTCAAAAGTCTCTTGATATTTTTGTCAAAACAGTTTTTTATGTCGAAACTTTTATTACATATGGGAAGTAAAAACCACTGGATGATAAACTTAGTACATTTCAGTGTGGTGGCTCTCTAAGACATGGTCCAGACGCCACCTTTGTTGTGTAGATCGCAACACGTGGTTGTAGCTACCGCTGCAGTTATTCGGTTTCTCAACTGTTTTAAGGTGTTGATATTCACTTCATTAGCTGTGGACTTGACGAAACCCCAGACACAGAACCCTATTGGAGTCTGGAGAGCGGACGGTTCAAATTCTCGGTGAACTACGACCGATCCACCTACCAGGGAAAACTTCGTTGGTGGAAATGTGGTGGTGCATGACGCAGCCCGTGTCACCTAGGAACACTGAGACGACATATAACCTGGTATCAGAAAGACATTGGCACAAGCGAATAAATATAAATAAATGATAGATTTATAAATATAAATAAATGACGTATACCAGAATAGACATATGCCATAATGCTAGCATATACTCCGGAGACCGTCACAGTGACAAGGCCACTCTACGAAGGTCAGTAAATTCCCTTTGCAATCCCTGTAAACAAACAACCCTACTCTATTGTCTGTTTTGCCCTCAAGGAAAATTTGGCGCCTTCCAGTCGGAAACCAACCCATTGTTAAAATCCCATGCGTGCTTCTGACAACAGGCTGTAAGATTTTGACCGTCGCGCAGAGCACATGCCTTTGCATAAATTTTTGCATACAGACCGTTAGAGAAAGCGTCTGATGTTAGGTCCGAAACTGGAAATTCTGAACACTGATCTCAAGTGGGGATAGGTAGCCAATAGAAAATTGATATTTGTTCATGTGATTTTTCAAACTCCGAGAAATACCTAGAGTAGGGGTAATTCAAAGTGATGGCGGAAAGTAGATTTTGCTAGTAAGAACACTTCGGTCCTGAGTTCTACGTGAGACGGACGCGTATTCGGTGCCGCCTAAGAAGTATACTTCCGCGCCATACACAGAGACAAAAGTGCAATATTTAACAATCTCTCCAGTGAGAGTTAGCACAAAGAGGAATATATAGGGAAGACGATAAATATATCCAATTCGACTACGCAGTGCTAATGCCCCTGCTCTTCACATCACAACATTGACAGTGACGCTAAACAGAGACACCACGCCGACGACGACTTTTCGGTGGCGAGCAA
This sequence comes from Mantis religiosa, assembly GCA_030765055.1. NCBI lineage: Eukaryota > Metazoa > Arthropoda > Insecta > Mantodea > Mantidae > Mantis > Mantis religiosa. Next base: position 289,698,736 of record CM060948.1, on the reverse strand, counting down.
GGAGCCTAAGGACAACAATAAACTTATACCAGATTCGAGGTGTCATCATTCAACCCACAACCAGTCAGGACGCACCCACTCCTGAAATACAGATGAGAGTTCTCATGCGGGAGCTACAAGTCACCTCGAACCGATTACAATCTCCCTTTCCTTAACCTCCTCACGCCACCAATCCTTAATTGTGAGGCGTTGGTCACAAGGGAGAGCTCGACGTGGTTCTCTACGGGCCGGACCACCTCATGCACCATCCTGCTGTAAAACCAAAATTTCTTGTACTGCATTCTGTGCCAGCTGCGGTTCCAGGAATTGTTATAGCATGTCAAGATACGTAATTCCAGTTACTGTTGGTTCCGCAAATATGAAAGGCTTGTAATATTTTTTGTTATTCCCAGACACATTTACCTTAGGCGTCTCTGCGACTCATGAACGGCGTTTGGTTCTTCGTCTGCCCAAATCCTACAATTAAACCTATTGACAAGTTCACATGTGTAGAATGTTGTTTCATCACTAAGCAACACACGTTTCATTAGGTCTTCGTTTTCAGTGGCATTTAACAGGTTATCACACATAGCATATCGAGCTGCATGGTCTTCTGGCTCACGCGTATGCATCATCTGGATGTGATAAGGACGTACGTGCAGTTTGAAGCTCAAGATACGCCATACAGTGCTTTGGGACATATCCATGTTGATGTGCCGGGACTCCATGTGATAGAATCTCGTATGATGTGCACATCTTCTGGTGTTCTAGCCGATCTGCTACTACGTGCTACATCAGCAACAGATGCCGCCTGTTTCAGTTACAGTACCAGATCTCTAATAGCAGCTTGCCACCTATGACCTGGTTTCCTGAACTTTCTAGTGAATTATTCTTGGACCTGCTCGTAAGTCAAACCCTTGTATATGAGGGGAAACGGCAGGTGATCTGTCCTCTATTGTCAGCATAGTTCCCAATTACGTATAACACAAGTGCATGAATTAACGATATGAAGAAAATGACAAACTTTTGAATCCCCCTGTATAACAGAGTAGAGTGTATTTAACAAATATTAGGTACAGAAATTAGTCCTTACTACAATTTCTACCCTAAACAACTTTCTGACCGCCGGAATCAGAATGTGTGTGCGTGCGTGCGTGCGTGATTGCGTGTTGAGAGAGAACTTGGCACTTCCCGGTATTGACTTAGTTGTTTCTGGTCTGTGCTGTAATCAAAATTAGCTAATCCTGCGGGACTATCTATTTCCCGTAATAGTTGAGTAATTTATTTTAAATTATTTCTTTTAAACGTATCGTAATATTGAACCTCAGTTCTTGTACAAACAAGCATATAATGAATTATTTCTGAGGTTATTTAATATCTTCCTGGTTGGAGCTGTAGGAAATTGCCATACACCTGTACAGGTTTAACGGAAAAATAAGATGCTTTCGTGTGTCGAATTTGATATAACAATCTATTTTAAAATAGATTGTTATATGAGATGCATAAAATGACCCATTTTGATGCGAATGCACAATTGCAACACCAGAAAGACCATTTTATATTTCCCTGATGTGTTTGAAGTTGATCTGATCGCCAGAAACAACCCGCATTCCACCCCAACAGCTGTACGTGACATTTTACAGTGGACAAAAACAAAGTTTTAGCACGTTTTCTCCCAGTATGTTGGTTTTCCTCGCCTCATCAATGCGGGTTTAATGAAAAGGTTTATAGCTACAAAGAGGAAATTGTTTTCTTTTCAAATAACATTGATCGAAATAACACCATTTGCCCATATTGGAGTTTAAGCGATAAATAACTCTCTCTTTATTTTAGATAACTGTATAGCGGTGGACCTTTAGTAACATATAGTACAGATGGGGTGAAACTGGTTAGGATTACAGGTATTTCTTGTTGTGTGACGAGAATATCCGTGGAAGGAATCTGTAATTGGACGGCTAATGACTAGTTCTAAGTTCAATCGTGAAAGTATATTACGTTCTTACCATGCCACTTGTACTTTCAGGATTAGACCAAGAGGATCAATGCCCCTCTCCAGAAATACTACGCTCATTGCATAATTCCCGACTGTCCTGAGATATTTCTTACTTTAGGCGGAGAACTGAAAAATGTTGAGAGGTGTTATGTCCATATCTATCTTAGTAAACGCTGCACTAGGTGTAATTTCACAGCGTACATCTGCATTTCTCTTTTGAAGTTAGGAGTAGATATACGGTGCCTAGAAATTATTCAATGCAAACATTCTGGCAGACAAAACGGAGAGATAGTTATAATTTTTAAGGGTACCACTCTGTTAGCAGCTCAAATTCAATGTTTCTTAAGCATATAATTTAATAATACCGTATACTTCTACCACCATTATGAGTAACCAATTCGCAAATGTTTAGACACATTAATGAAATAGTTTTCATAAAAAAGCTTGAACTTCTTTTGTGGCGCATTTAAACAGCTTGCAGTGCAGCTTTTTAAAATCATGTAACAAGATTTCACATTTACATCCAAACACCTCCCCGAAAGCTATCGTCCTATAAGTCGGTTGCCGACCCTCTCCAAACTGTTTGAAAAAGTAATTCATCGCCGTCTTCTGTCTTACCTTAATCATAACCATGTTCTTCCGCCTTTTATCAGTTTGGATTTCGTCACAAACATTCCACCATCCATCAGCTTTTACGATTAACTCAGTCAATTGTCCACGGCTTCGAGGCCCATCAGTACACCACGGCTGTTTTCCTTGATGTGGCACACGCATTCGACAGGGTTTGGCATGATGGTTTTCTCCTTAAGCTCTACCGCATCGGTCTTCCTAATTACTTATATCTAATCCACAGTTTCCTCTACAACCGTAGCTTTTTAGTACGCTTTGGTGGGATGCTTTCATCCCCACGCAGTATTACTGCAGGTGTCCCACAGGGTTCTATCTTGGCCCCGACTCTATTTAATATATACATTTCTGATATTCCTGACGTGGCTCCGACTTCTTTAGCTCTTTATGCTGATGACACAGTACTATATTATTCTCATGTTAATCTCCAGCACGCACAATAAGTAGTACAGCTCCCTTTAGATCGCCTAACTCATTGGTTCAGCACTTGGCGGATCTCTTTGAACCCTCAGAAAACCGCGGCTAAAATCTTCACTCTTCGCTGATATGCTCCGCTTCCTCCGTTGTGTCTCTATAGGAACAATGTCCCTTGGCTCCTCACTACAACTCACTAACAATCTTCAGTTACTACATTCACCAAATGAAGGAACTGTGACCAAACAGTTGGATAAACAGACACGAAGGAAATGGCTGCTCTTAATTCAGAGCCACCACCATATAACTATAAGTAAAAGAAAAATCCCCCAGCTATTATTAAGAGAGAAATTTCATTGAATATGCTTCATATTATAGCAAGGAAAAGAATTTCGACAAATTGAAATAGGTTACGGCTCTAAATAACTATTATTTTGAATGTTAAACTGAAGCATAGTAAAAAAACATGAATGAGTCTAATAATTTACACACGTCTGTAGTATTATGTTAAAGTGGTTTCTGTGTTGATCTTCTGTGATATGCAGTTTGACAACATAAAATTCGTAATTGCATTCAGGCAGAATGTGGTAGCCTGTGGTGTTTGGTAGATTCCCTATCGCGCCGCTCCCCGGGAGGTTGATAGATTAACACCTGCAGATATGATAGGTATGGGGAAATCGAACACACAGGGGAACCACATTCTAGCATATTTGGCAGAAAGAGCTTGCAGTTCTGTTAAGGCAGTCAGTTTAAGAGAAAGACTTCCTAATAAGTAAGCCGGTAACTTGACTACTCAAAAGGTGGCATTTCCACCGTGCGTCAGACTATACTTGTAACGTTTTCGTCATCGTTAGAGTAAATTGAACTAACCATTGAGTTTAAATAATCAAGTTTAACATTGTTGGCGGAACTCTGCACTAAATGATTCAACGTGCATATTTTCTGCCAATATTATGGAGCTCATCTGAAGACCGTGGTCGTAGGATACTACATAAATGCAACCGAAATTATGCAATACGAAAACATGTGCAATATAGATTGCATTCTATATACATATTGTATTGTAAATACATCATACATTTTCGAAGTAAATGGGCTGAATGAAAACTTGCATTACGTAACAATTCTATCCGTGATCCTACTCCAGACGATGTTTGGTATTGTATACAACCGATCTCTCTCGTATGCATGTAACACTGGCTTACTGCGCCTGATGACTCAGTCTGTATCGCAGAGGGTCAGTGACCAGTGCCATCGCTTCCCCTGTGATGCGAGTTACGCCAAGCCTACAAAATCTTGACCAATTTAGTTTTCTAACTTAGAAGTGGCGACAAAGTTTTTCAAAGAGAGTTTCCAAGACCCTTATGGAGACACCGAATTGTCTCTGCAGTGGTATTTGTATGCGTACTGGCAAGCTTACTTCCGTAATTAAATACAGCGGGAGGCGCAGGCACAGAAAAGACGGGAAAAGCAAAGGCGGTTGGTTCCCTCTGCAGTTTGTTCATGCATCTTTCATATTGCGTCGTGGGTGCTGTGGCGTAGGAATGCTGTGAGGGAAGTGAAGACATTCCCACTTCCCTTGACAAATGCCACGCGCAAAACGCATTTCCGGTACAAATGAATTTTTCATCCAACAGAAATAGGTAGGTTCACTAAATAGCCTGGCGTTCAGCGTGACACTGAATGGATGCGAATGCAACGTGGCATTCGTTCAAGTGTGTTTATGGGTCATTTCAGCAATACTTAGATTACAAAATGATTCAGTTATCTACAGCAGAATAAGAATTATAACGCTCAGTCGGTAGAGCACCTGTCTGCCGTGCTAGGGGTCCCGGGTTCGATTCCCGGCAGTGGCGAAGGGGATTTTTCTCCGACTAAGATAATTCCCCATCTTCCCCAGAGTCTGGAAGTATGAATGAGAGTGCGAATGTGTGCGAGATCTAATGATTGAAACCTAACGAATACGAGTTAACATCTTCGATATGTTCCAAAGGAGAACGGCCGCCGATATGACCATTGTAGTTAAAGGCGGGGTACAAATGGAACAAGTAATATATATATATATATATATATATATATATATATATATATATATATATATATATATATATATATATATATCACCTCTCATTGGCTGCTATTGTAGTATGGACTGTTGTGCACTAAAAATTACTTCATTTAACATGGTGATATATCTTTATATGTTGCAAGAGAATTGTGAAATTTATATTTTCGTAACTGTTTGAATTAGATATATTACGCAATAGTGTTGATATATCTGAAATGCATGTTAATTCTTAAACGAAGTAAAGAGGAGGTCCCTTTGCTCTCAAGCACATGACACGATAGCACGTGATTTAGCGGTAGTGATGACATATTTGTTTATATAATGGCAGAGTCTACCGCCAGTTTTTCGCTGAAGCATCGCAAGGGATATTGTGCATGTGTTTAATGCATTCACAGAGAAGAAACCATCTTTGTCAGTGAGAGAAGTCGAACAGCCGTGATCTGAACTTAAAGGTGTGAGTGTTAGATGCGTAGGAACACCACAGCATGAAATTGAGACAACAGGAAAACTTAGCACTCCAGGGGCTGTGTGGCGAAGACGTTATTTAAGGACAATCAGATTGTACCGGGATACAAATCGCAAAATATACTACCTTGACGAGACTTGGGTGAATGAAGGACACATGACAAGTACGGCGTGACACGACTTTTAAGGCTGAAAGACAAGCATTTTTGCAAAGTATTTTGTCTGATTTCGTTACAAGGATGAATAATAAATGCCGACTTAGAAGATGAGAGGGCAGCTACATGATACGTGCAAGATATCGTTGCTATTTAATTCGGTACTGAAACCTAGAACAAGTGGCATATCAAGATTGCTTACTGTTCATTATCAAGCTATTAGGTGACAAACATACTTGCACACAAGAACAAAAGTATGATATTTTGATTTCACTGTAGGGTTGATTTCTCAATTATTAAAAAAAAAAGTGAGATTTTAACGGAGCATAGCTAAAGTTACCTTTGAAGCAATTTTGACTTCACGTCTGTGTCGTGCGCATCCGTAAGATAGATCTAAAATGCTATTCTTCGAAAAAGTAAATACTGTCGTACCAAATGAATCGAAGTATTTGGTAAATATTATGGAAGAATAAAAAATGCATATTATGTAATATATAGTGTACCAGCACAAAGTTTTCGAATGTTTCCGTTCTTTTATGCACCAGTATTTAGGTGTCATTCGTCTGAGAAAAAAAAAAGGACCGCAAAGCGGTTTGTCTATTCTTCTTAATGTTGAATTAAAGGGTTATTAATGTGAAAATTTCAGGAAGTAGAGAATTTTTTTGTTACTTAAAGTACCAGAAGTGCAGACGTTGCACACACCAGACGTAAAAATATTTTTCAAATATTTGCTATTTTGTTTTATTACTCACCGAATTTCATTATGTGTTTGCACTCGTGATCTTGTCAGATGCATTCCAAAATGCGAAATTTACAGAGAAACCAAAACAAAATGCAAATAAGGAAATAAGGTTAACGGTGCAAGGGAAGTGCAGTAGCGGAATCTGCTAGTAAGAGTAATTTTTATGGGCATTTCTTTTTATTTTCATATATGAACTTCTGTGCAGATATACTTCTGATAATGCAGCTACTATCTATATCAATTCAGTTCATTTGTTTATTCGTTTAGTTTCGAAATTCATAATGAAAAATAGCTATCAGTCCTAGTTTTTTTCCGATTTTGACGTTTTTTCATGATACTGAAACGAAATTTATATTACAGCTGTTAATTTATTCAATTGATAACTTGCATGATGTTGAAAATTGGTACTGACAGTCCTGTTATAGAAGTGTGACTATATAGAAATGCAAAATGGGCAGATTGAGCCTGCGTAATAAACTATCGAGTACTGTACGTGTATAGACGACATAATTGTCATTTGATAATAACCCATATGGGAGAGATACAGGATTATTTGCTATTAGAATGGCGCTCAACCGTATTAGGGACTGAGGGAAATTTGATCATTAATAACTCGGCAACAAAATTTACTGCCATCAAAATCTGTAAAATTGCCAACTAACAAGGTTGTATTTCACGGCATTGGTGATTTGGAATTTGATTATAGGGTTGTTCCGGAGAGGTGGTGAAAACCTATTGCTTTAAACCTATGATTCTGTAATTGTATTCCTCTTGTGTCCTCTAAGCCTGTTGCTAATCGTAATGTAATTCACTGTTGACTTCACCTTGTTTTCCTCTGTACTATATTGAGTCTTACTGGCTCAGAGTAGGCTAGCACTTTTGTAATTCAAATACAAGACGCCAATCGTACTCATTTCTTCCAAAGGGCCCGTCTTCCAAGCTCCGGATGCACTGCAGCCCGTGTTATACCCACATACACTCGCATCTCAGGTCTCGGAAGGGTTTCTTGGCAAGCACCTATCATGAGAACAAAGAACTAACTCCTTGTTCGTTATCAGCGGCAAACCTTCCAAGCTTTCAGGTAAACGGGCAAGGGGCCTCTATACAAAAGGCTGTCGCGACATTTCGGCAGAGTTGTCCACGATGTGCTAATGACCATTGCTTTAGTGTAGGCACAAGAGTTGAAATATTCAGGTACAACTTATAACTTTTATAACTGTTAGTTACTAAACTTGAAACTTTACACTGTGTTTATGTAAATAAACTCTATTTTACATTACAGACATGAAGTCATATATATATATATATATATATATATATATATATATAACTATCAATTATAATTTCACAGATGCTATTCATATGAAACAATTCTTCCTTTGACTTACCTTCTTCATGATAAAACCCTTGGGTAGAAAAAAAATTCAAGTTTAATAAATTAGTTATTCCTACATGCTTATACATATCCATAAAAGACAGAAGCTGTTACTAGATTTTGACTTGAGTTCACGGAGGTTAAAGAAAACAATCACAAGTTTTCAGTTAATTTTCGTGAAATTAATCTCTTAAAACTTGGAAAAATGAGAGTTTGTAGAATTAAATATTTCGAAAGCGGTTGACCCTAGGAGGGGGGGACTGTTTTGAAAGCGTTCGTATTTTAACGAGCTCGGTGTTTCTTCTAATTACGATTTTGCCTTATCTCAAGAGTTCCGGTTAAATACAATTCACTAAGATTCACTGAAAAACAAAAGCTATTCAAGGAAATTGTATTTGTCATCACTAGGAGATATTATAATGAAAATACTTAACGGCATTTTTTTTAAATACGAGGGTCGGTCAAAAAGTAATGCCTCCCATTTTTTTCTCCTTTAATTGCCAAGAAAATTGAATCTAATTTACATAGCTTGAAAACTACAACATTGACGTTTAATTTGTCACTATTGAATATAATCTCCGCCCTTTTCCACAGTTTTGGTCCACCTTTTAACTAGGGTACGTATTCCAGTGTGGTAAAACACACGGTCTTGCTTCCTAAGCCATTGACGCACGGACGATTTCACAGCCTCCGCATCTTCAAAATGAATCCCACGATGAGCTTTCTTTAGTGGCCCGAACAGATGGAAGTCTGATGGGGCCAGGTCAGGGCTGTATGGCGGGTGAGGTAAGACTTGCCATTCCAATTTTCCAATTTCTCAATGTCTGCAGTGGTGTAACGGCTGATGTGTGTTCTTGCATTGTCATGCAAGAGAAGAACATCCGCCATACTTTTTGTTGGGCGAACTCGACAAAGACGTGCTTTGATCTTTTTGAGAGTTCTGATTTATTGTGCATCCCTGCGCCAAAAAATCAATCATAAGCACACCCTCTGCATCCCAAAACACTGACGCCATAACTTTTTCTGCCGACCGGTGAGTTTTCAATTTTTTTCTACGTTAACGTTGTGTGATGCCATTCCATTGACTGCCTCTTTGATTCAGATTAAAAAAAAAAAAATGAACCCACGTTTCGTCTCCAGTAACAATTTTTTTCCAGAAACTCCTCTTCCAAATTGAAGCGCTGCAAGTGTTCGGAGGCTGTTGTTTTCCTTGTTTCTTTGTTTTGGGCGGTTAACATTCTTGGTACCCAACGTGAACAAACTTTTGAGTAACCCAGTTGTTGAATAATCGTCATCACACTGCCTTTACTGAGGGAGGTAATGCGACACAATTCACCTGTTGTTACCCGGCGATCACCATGAATGATGTCATCGACTCACTGAATGTTGCATGTAGTCACTGCAGTCACCGGCCTGCCGCTTCGCTTTTCATCTGTCAATGGTGTTTGCCCTTCAGCGAATGATGTCATCGACTCACTGAATGTTGCATGGAGTCACTGCAGTCACCGGCCTGCCGCTTCGCTTTTCATCTGTCAATGGTGTTTGCCCTTCAGCTTCGTTACAGGGACGAACCCATCGTCTAACAGTGCTGACATCTACCGTTGCATCACCATACACATTTGTTAGCCTTTCGTGAATGCGAATTGGCGTTTCACCTTCTGCAGTCAAAAATTCAATCACAGAACGCTGTCTAATACGAATGTCGATGTCAGCCATTCTGCAAGAGGATGCAATGCTGCCACCTGTTGACTTAGGAAGTTACTACTGCAGTGGATTGGAGAAGAAGGTTTGAGGAATTGCGCCAAATTCAACGTTTTCACATAACTTACTTATTTAAGGGGAAAGAAATTGGAGGTATTACTTTTTGATGCACCCTCGTTTGAATCCTGGGGTACCTTACCTGCGGTGCTTCTGATAGCGTGGGCCAGGCACCCAGCTTTGTTTCTGGTAACTGCCTGATCCATGCTGACCTAGAGACGTTTTGTTTGTGTACCTGACGTTGAAAACTATATTTTCATATTACATAGTATCTGAGAACAATCATTTTGAATCACGCCTGTTTATCAACAATTTTAATTCGCAAAAGATTCTGAGTATTTGCTACCCGGTTTCGAACTTTCACACTGTCGCAAATCGGCAAGAATGGTATAAGTCCTCATTTCCATTCTGGTACAGTTATAATTAGCCTTCAGTTGCATTTCAATAGGAACTTTAGAGAGCTATTATAATTAAAATAAATGCTTTGTTTCAAACTATATTTTTATTTATTCTATAGATATTGAGCACATTGATGAAAGTTCTTTTTGTACATGGCAGGTATTAACGCATTTCCTTTTCTTTTGTTTCAGGTAAGCGCCCCCCCCATATATGATTTCAGCAAGATTGTCGTCATAACTCGTAAGTCAGTCATACATTGTCTTTGTGAATGAAGTAGCGCACCACATACAAGATAGGAGACGACTTTGTGGTGTAGGGGCGGTGCAGAAATGAAAAGGCAACCAGCAATTTTTTGTTAATTCGTAATGATTAAATCAGTAGTAGTGGTGTTTGCACTCAAATACACCGTGATCGAATTTTCCATGTATAAGATTTATTACCTTAAAATAAAACAAGCTACGCATTATTTTTATCGGTCATTAAAATCTATAAACTAATAAAAGTGAACCTGCTTCAAACTCTCAATGTAGATGAGGTTTAGATTTTAAAATATATTTTTATACTATTGTAGGATTTTTTCTTTCATATTTACAACAAAAAATGAAACAAATCTTTGTTATACTTGCCTGTCGACGATTACACCTGAGCTGCAGCTGTTTCTGAAGTAGTCAGTCAGTTTAAATCGGTAATGATTTTATTTATCATAGCTGTACAGTAAGCAATTCCTTTGGGCTCAAAGATATAATGCAATAGTGAATATAATTCTATAATGAAGCTGTAGTAAATAGAGCCACGTAATAAAACAGGATAATTAATTTAAAAAAATCAGAACATGGTATCGAAACGTCCGACATCTTTTAAACTCTTAAATTTGTGGAATGGAAACCACTAGAAATTACGTCCAGCTGGATAACATAGATAGTATAATTGTTTTCAGGGTAAGTAACTTATGCCAGTCATGATTAATGTTGCTAGTACATGGTCTCGATGATTTGAGTATGAAAAGCTTGGGTTAATATACCTAAGCCTTTTTAACAAAACGATACCTCGGTAAACTTGATACATTCGGGAGGTCTCTGGTTTGACTGAGGTGATCGCCCATTCTATGGGGTTTTCCGTGAGTTTCCCTGGTCGGCTAGGCGAGTGCTCGATGCTGTCTTCCACCACAGATATTTTCTCAATTCATCTTCATTTTTCATTTTACAGTTTCACTCCGGGGCTGTGAGACGGTCGACGGGACCAGATGCCCCAGAGGCTTGCGATTGGGAATTTCTTCTCGGCTCCGTCAGAGGTGACCATTCAAGCCTCATCCGGTTCCCCCTAGAGTAAAGTCTATGAGCCAGCCTCCAGTGGCTTGGGTGGGTCGCCGCTGAGCGTCCCCAGGGTGATGGGTATCTGCGCGTCTGTATTTTGTAGTCTCCAGTGTTTTTTTTTATCCGCTCCTTCTGGGGATGCATACATGCTAGATCCTTGCGGGTCGACATTGAAATTGTGTTTTTATTTATGGACGCTCTTTAGCTGCGACACGGGACCTTTTCCCCTCCGAAGGAAGCCATGCTAAGGATTTGTACCCTCGGGGGGGGGGGGGGGGGTCTATGCTATGTTTGAACTCGTGAGGTGCTAGGTGTCCCCTGAGTTATTCTGTCATAGCCAAAGGGATTGTGTAGTCTCCACTATCTGGCTTAAGAATTTTGAATAGCAGGTTCATATTTAGCTGAAGAAAGCACATTTGCATTAGTGGTATGTTGAGAGTGCGTTTCCAATTTGGTTTAATGCATTAGAAGTATTGTACTCACGAACTTCAGAAAATGAGCCAAAAGTATAATTTAAAACAGTGCAGAGAAATAATACTGTCTTTTAAAACCAGTTTTCCATGATTTGATTGCCGGCTGTGGTGAGAAATCAGCATTCTCTACTCTCCGTAGAGTTTTGAAATATGGTCGCACCAATGAATGTAAATGTGCGTCATATAAACGAATGAAATTAACATGAAAAGTATAGTTCAGCTGTTAGTAACAGTATTATCCATGTGGTCAGTGCTATTGTTATCAATCAAGAGGTCGCGTGTTCGATCCTCGCCGGTGTGAGGAAATGTTCTGTAAGCGAATCATTTCCTATCTTCCTCGAAGTTGCGGAATCATGTATGTGGAAATGAGTGTTAAATGATATTGATTTGTAAGAAAACTTCCAGTTCAACTCAGTAACGGCTAGTCTTCGATATCAGACTTGAAAGACTGCCATACGAAATAAATTATAAACATGGTCATGGTTAGAAAATATATATTATAAAAATTGCTTTAAAACATATATAGTAGAAGTAAACATTAAACTTTTACCTTCTCCAGCGAAAGTAGAAATGAAGGCATACCCGGAAAAACGGGATAACCCACATTTTTTAAAGGAGAAAAACAGTGTTTTGTGAATGAGGCTGAAAGAAGTCGTTAACATTATTTTATTTCATCTCTGAGAATACAGTATATTTGATCAGTGTTATCCTTAAAAATAAAATAAGAAAATTAAAGTGAAAACCTTTGTCAGCTTTTATTCAAGGTTTATTCTAGATAAATTTTACACACATTTTAGGTAAAATTAATAATTAAATATGCCTTTTGGCACTTTTAAACATCATACACTTTGGATTATTCCACTTTTAAATAAATACATCATTTTGAAAAGTAGGTGCAAGCTTTTTAGCTATAGTCCGGCTGATAAAAGCAGTTCATCAGTAATATTCTGAAAAGCTGTGGTCTCATATTTAAGAGTTTTGTGGTACTCATGGTAAATTGGTTAGAAATAATTCATCAGGTCCTGTAAGTCCTTAAAATTTCGCAGGATTTATAGGACTTTGACCCTTGTATTTTGGATGAAATATCATGTAAGCGAAGGTTTGCCAGATATTTTCTTTCTAATGTCCAAAATGTCATAATCCTCAATACCACCGTAAGTGTATTTAAAATATAGCTTAAAGAGGTGGTCTTTAAATACTTCCACCTCTCTCAGGAGCATATTTTGCTCTGATTCTGAAACTGTTCTTTTCTGTAGTCCATCCAGAAGAGGCTCTGCAGAGATGAACATGTTAGTTGTCATTTTGACAGAATGAAAAAGTATTCTTTACCCTGTTTTTTTTTTTTTTCACTAGCTCCATTCACTGATCTGAAACATAAATGTAAGCTGCTTGCCTCTGTTTTTTCTCTCCATAAGACCGAAATCATGGTCACAAGGTAAAAATCTTTGATCGGCCTATAGATGGCAGGCACAGAGTATGACCAGGTTAGCCCATTTTTGAGATTATAGGAGTAGCATATCACGAAACACAAGAACTTCACCTCTATTTAGCGTAATATAATTTGCTGGAGGATAGACCAACACAAGAAAAGATAGCTCTCTGCCGCAACAACAGAGGGCAGCACTTATCGCAAAATACTTTATTTTGAGGGTTAGCTGGTTTTTTGCGGGCATGTCTTCAAATATACTACTTAGTTGAATTGGAATGATAATTAAGAGCTATTGATTTTGTTACATAGATAGGACGTGCCAAGTCAAAATTAATTAGACATTCATAACATGACGCCAGTTTAGACGGGAGTATGTAAATTCATATTGGAATAGCTCGCTATACCACTGTTAGTAGCAGTAATTTTAACGGGCGAGGCAAACCAGTGGCCGTTTCAGAAAAACCAATTTCACTTGTACCCAAAATAATATCAGAATTGAAATTGAACGGGAACGGTAATCAGGCAAATAAACAAAATATCGGGGAGTCAGAATTGGTTTGAAGCACAACCCCAGATAATTGAAAAATGCCTCACGGAAGGTTATTAGTTTCAGAATGCATATATTTTGAAGATATTAGACGTAGGCCTCATGATTATTGGTGCTATTTACACATCCTATAAAAATTCTGCTATTACGGAAAATCGTTTATCACTCTGATTTAGTTACTCTCCTTGCTGATAAAATAACTGAAATATTCGATGTGTTAAATCGTATTACAGCGAAAATTCAGAGATGAGTGTATCGTTAATGACCAGGATTGGTTTTGATAGATGTACAGGGGGAATCGTTTGCTTATCGATATCGTGTAACTTGCCGATAGTTTTCCGCAGCTTCCGCCCATTGTGCACTCCCGGAATGGTTTCAGAGCTGATAAGTCCTGTCGTATTTGAAATACGGCGTATTGGTTACTAAAGACAGATTATTTTCCACCCAAACAGGAAAATAAAACTGTTACGACTTCATACATAGCCTCGACCTAAAGATACCAATTTTTATGATTTTATACCTCTTAAGGGAATGCAGCACCGAAATTGGCTAAAAATAGGGAAAAATATTTTTGTTTTGTTTTTGAGCTAATAAAATACTTTGAACCTTATAGTATCATAATCCAACTAAATTTATGAGTTTCAGGCATTTAAATACCCTCTCATGCCAGTGCGCACGTGCATGCCGGTCCTTGGATTCACAAGAGTTCGATTGAATGTACTAAATTAATACATTTGAAATAGCGGGCAAAGTTTCTGGTGGAGTTTTGTGTGTTCGTATGATGGTTATTTCTTACAATATGTGGCACCATGGAAACAAAACACTGGCTACAAACATTGAAAGCAAGTAATTATGTTTATATTTTGTTTTTGTGTGAGCTTCTAACTTGGTCGTGATTTTCTTCTGTTTTTCGTTAAACTACATACTGTTTATATATAATTGATGGGTTTTAGTGTGCCATTTAACATTTATAAAGGTATTTTCTACATCAAAACATGCATATAACTTTTATATAGGTTATAGGTAAAACATTCTTTGAAACAACTGACCTTCTATTGACTGTGTGCATAGGATCATGAATAGGCTAAGCGATACATGGAAAAAAATACCCAAACATAACACAACAATGGGAACATAATTCAGGCCTGATGTGGTAAGAAAACTAATGCCTGTGTACCAAAGGCTGGCATCAGATGAAATCCTAAGGAGATGTACATTGGGTAAGACACAAAATGCAAATGAAAGTTTACATAACATAATACGGCATAATTGCCCAAAAGAAATATTTGTTTCAAAGTAGAGACTTCAGGTTGCTGTGACATCAACCGTCAGTGAATACAATTTTGGTTGTTCTGCCTCACTCAAGCTGCAGTCATACATAATGGACACAGATTTCACCAGCATCTCTAAAAATTAACCAAGGAACGGACCAATTACGCTTACTTTATTCAGCAATTTTTGCGAAGGTAACTTTAAAACATCCAGAAGGAAACTGAAATTTAAGAAAACTGCTGCAGAAGAGAGAAGGAAGAGGCAGGAGGGTCCAATTTATCTATCTGGAGGGTTTTAGTCTGCTTTAAGGCATGTAGCTGAGAAGAAAAATGTTTTGGATTTTACAATTTGATTTACTCAGTTATAGTTTTTTTTCAACATTTTTTGTCATTCAAAATGTTCCACACGATGCAGTTTTGCTTCAGTCCTTGTAAAATTTTCAACACATGTTCTTAGAAAGCAAACAAAGGTTTCTATCATATGCATTTTTAATATTCATTATATTTTTAAAGTTACTGATATAAAAAGGCAGAGGTTTAATCATTTTTTGTTTTTTTTTTGTTTGCTCCATACCTAATTTTTGTCCCTTTGGAACTAAAGGCAGTATAAGAAATTCATATGATAGATCTTTTCATGATAACTATCTGAATATTTTTAGAAATAGAAAAATTAAAATTTTGAAAATTTTCATTACGTGGAGCGGTTTGAATTTTGCCCAAATTTTGAATTCTGTTTTCACTATGCATCGGAACTAAGTGGTAAAAATTTCAGTAAGATTGGTTGAAAATTGTTGGATTTGGAATTTTCGGTAAGTTATGTCCTATAGTGCTAACTGCATTTAATCACGTATTTTAATCATTACTTTTTACAGTAACATTTAAAAGCTGTTAAGCCTCGGCCGTGTACTTCGAGAAAAAAAGTCTTTTTTCAGTTTATTTGTAAAGCATCAAACATCTCTTATAGACTACCTATGTTAGCACATATTAGCTGAAGATATTTTACGAGAACCTTCAAACACTGCACATTTGTTTGCATCTAACGAGAAAATGAACCCATAAATCCTAGACAAGGCTTAGGTTAAATCAGCATGGCGAAACAAAAGACGTAAAATTTTTGTGCATACCAAACTAATTTCAGAGATATGAAATTTGTGTGTTTGTGCGCGTGCGTATGGTGTTTTCCATTTCAGAATGCTCCTTATTAATTAGTTTTCATTGAACTAATTTAATTTTGGGCTTACATAAACTCAGGAGTTGCTTCTAAGGTTTAGTTTAAATGTACGGATGTTCTGTATTTTTTGCAGTGGGCCCCTGGATCACAAACATGGCATTTCTGACAGATTTATATTTAATGCAGCATACATAAGTAGTAATACAATAGGGAAAAACAACCGAAGCAGTAGCCATTTGCAAAAACTATATTTACACAGTGGTTAATAAAATAATTTCGACGGTTAGTCTCGAGATTATTATTGGTTAAGGAGTGTCCAAAATATGTTTATACACCATACTGAAATCCCAGTCTTTCACCTTCCTGGATGAATTTTTGGAAGAGTAATTGTAAGTTCACTAGCGTGGAGGTGACATGAGTCACAGAGTGTAATAATGTGATGTATACGAAATAATTAAATGAAAATTTAAGTTGCATGTAAGATAGGAAAGACTGCACGCTACAAGAATGAGTCGTTCACAAATCAACTTTACAGTATAATCAAATTTTGTTTGGGTCATTGATTTGACAGATATCAGCGATTAAAAAAATATTGAAAGATTACTATAGCTCCAAAACGTTCTACACTAACATGGCTGGTAATGCCGAAAATTGGTAATGAAAGTCTTTATTGTTTACTAAGTAATCTTCTTCATCACATGTTGCTATTGCAGCATTTGCTTTTCATGACGCTTTAGTCCTTTGAAGTGTCAAATCATTTCTTCAATTTAAACGTTAATCTACTTAAATTCTGTAAAAGTCCAGCTTCAGAAAGCAGACCTATGCCTACTTTCGTCGATGTAGGCATTAATGTAACACACTGATTGGTGGCTTACTGAAAGATATTCTATATTTCGTTTTCTTAGCTTATATTTTGATAAACAATTTCTTGTTTAACACTGATTGCATGTGAACAAGGAATGTAATACTTTAGCTGACCTGTATTAAGAATTTATGAAAACAGTTTTTAAACTGTTTAAGTAAGTCGAAAACGTCATTTGCTGCATTTAACTGGATGCTATTCAAAGCTTAAGAAAAGTAATCATTTTTGCAACCCATCGATATTTTTATATTGACTAAAACTGATAAGAATCTGAAGGCCAGCTTGTACAGATAAAACATGATTGAAAACATAATTTTATATTAAAATATAGGAATTAAATTCAAAGTGTCGTTCACGGCAGATTTTGAATATCCAAACTCAAAGTCAATTAAAATATGAATATCTTAAGTACGCCACTAAGTTGTCAGAAGTGGTATATGGCCTGTTTTTCTTTGCTGGAGGAGTTGTAAAGAATTCAGATTGTATGAAACACCTATGCCCGATTTCACCAACAGATGTTAAGACTTAACACGAGTTTAGCAATAGTTAAAACAAAAATTGCATTTCACCTGCAAGTGTTAGCGTAACACTCGTGTTAAATCTCTTGTTAAACTAACAAGCCAAATTTCTTATGTTAAGTCCTTAACAATTGTAAATAGTCAAGATGGCAAGCGTGAACTCAGCTGTTGTTGTCGATTTGCTATATTTAAGACCGTCTAAATAGCATTCGTAATAGAGTACGGCCTATGAGGAGAAATGATTTTGAGGAACTATCCGAAGAAAAGTTTTTACGGAGGTATAGACTGTCCAAACATGTTGCTATGAAGGTTACTGCGGAAGTACAAGAGAGGTTAGAACATGCATCGAAAGGTATATGCCGATCTCGCCTTTACGATTTTATAATTCACTGAATTATATGGATAATACGTTGTCCACCTCCCGCCTTGAAACGTTCAAGTCACTTGTCCTTCGCTCCTCGTTTTAAATTTACGTAATACATAGTTAGAACATACATCGAAAGGAATATGAGGATCTCGCCTTAGCTGCAAGTATTAATAACTTTGCGAATTTATAATTCACTGAATTATGTGGATAATACACTGTCCACCTTCCGTCTTGAAACGTTTAAGTCACTTGTCCTTCGCACCTCGTTTTAAATTTACTTAATACTGACAAGTTGTTTGATGCTTGCAGTAGTGACATATGCATTTGAATTAAATTCGTTTCCAATATTTTCCCCGTGACATCTATCTCTTTTACATTCACCGCATATGTCCTCTTATTTTCCACGATATCCTTACACTTCGTCACCAATTCAATTAACAATTCTTTCTCCACCGATGAGAAATTTGTCTCGCGGCTTTATTTATGATTTTGTTCATCCGTCATTTTTCAGCTTGTGCAGACGAAAATGAAAACAAAAGCGCATCGCAGTACGTTCATAAAATAATACGACGCATCCATAGCCTTCTATAGCAGTGATATTTACAAGTTTCTTGGCGTTTACACAGGTTTGTTAACATTTTCAGAAAACAAGTTGGTGAAATGCAAGAAATTTAACATTAGTGTTAGCGCTGTGATAATGGTTACGTTACATTTGTTAACGTCGATTTTAACATCTGTTGGTGAAATCGGGCACTAGTGATGTTTCTACTCAAATATATCATAATACAATTTTAATTCAAATATATTAGTCCGTAACATCTTTCTCATTTTAGAAGTCTTTTTGACTTAAAAGTTTGATTGTAACTCGTCTTGGAGAAGACTGGAAATGTTCAACTTATGGACTGGCAATTGAACGTGTATTCGCACTCTAGCTTTGCATGATTTCCATGGCCATTGTGTAGGATTTTTCTTAACATAGCATGATCTTAGTGGCCGGTTAATTACTGAGGAAGTATCTCGGTATTAAAGACGCAGACATCCGCCTCATACTGAAGGAGGACGCACATTAGTCTGCTCTTATCTCAGCCCAACCCCTCTTGGGAAACAGAGGGGTTGTAATGAGAAATCAATAGAGAAGCCAAGGCTCCGGTACTTTACAAGAGAGCTTTGATACCAAGGTTTTGCCTTAACGGGTTTAAGGCTTTATGGAAACTACGTTACAGCTAAACAGATTCAACTTTCTGGAGTTTGCAAATCAGGTGAGGTTTGGCTCTCATGCTGCGCACATGTAATACGCTCTATCAAAGGTATAAGGGAGTAAATAAGATAGGCAGTTTTCCTTGTAGTAGAGGATCAGAACTGGTACCTTGATTGTAGAGAAAATACAAATTAATGGATATCCGCTATTTTTTTGCATGCTTCATTCATTGTTCGGATTTTTAGTTAGGGAATCCACTGCAAATGTTTGGTAGAAAAGCTATAACGCTCACACAAACGGGATGTAAACAAAATGGACGATCTCGTGGTAAAATGAATTGTAATGGGGTTTAGACCTGATGTTGCTTTGGGTGTGAGATGTTAGGTACCAAGAAGTTTATCTGTGAGTGAAACCAATTTTATTGAGTACATATCAGATGTGCCAACTGAAAATAGGACGTTAGGAATGATGGA
Source organism: Mantis religiosa (assembly GCA_030765055.1). NCBI lineage: Eukaryota > Metazoa > Arthropoda > Insecta > Mantodea > Mantidae > Mantis > Mantis religiosa. The sequence continues at coordinate 289,679,139 of CM060948.1, read as the reverse complement.
TTCACTAAAATGGCCGGGAATACACACTTTATATGTAATAAAATGTTTCGGATTATTAACAGTTGTTCAAAAAATTGGATATTGGTTTAAATGTTTCAATATTTGATGTGTTTTGTCGACTTTCAGCTTCTCGTGATTTCATTAACCATTAGCAGTTGACCGCTTGGCTCTCACCAAGGTGGCCCGGGTTCGATCCCAGGCGACCATAAAGTGAGATTGTGGTGGACAACATGGCGCTGGGGCGGGTTTTCTCCGGGATCTCCGGTTTCCCCCGCCATCTCATTCCAGCGGTGCTCCATCTTCATCTCATGTATCATCAGTGTCATCGCCTGCGGTGCCGTATGTAGTAAAAGCGGGCGTTAAACACTACACATTTCACATTACATTAGCAGTTGCTTCAGCTTTTGTAACTCTTATATCTGCAGCGAATTTAGTAATACCTAAACTATTTCTGCAAACTTGTCTGTGAACACCCCTTGTCAGTGAAGTAGACAGAAAAGTAAGCTTTTCTACAGGGACGTATTTAAGGGGGGTGTCCAGGGGGTTCGGACCCCCCAAATAAATTATCATTTCAAACTTTTCATAAATAGTTGAAATAAAACTTGGTTTAAAATAAATCAAAAAAGTTAATTCAAGCTTCTCATCTTAACATCTCTATTCACTGTCAGGCAAACATGAGGCTGTTTAAGATATAAACGAAAAGTTACTGCACAGGAACTTTAGAACTCGTTAAAATATACAAATAATGTCAATTACAATAATGTATTGCAAAGTTAACCAATTCCGATTTATTATAATTTATATCTGATTACTGCTTATATCACTTTATCCTAGGTAGGTTTAACAACAAAAAATGTGCAATGTGCAAGGCCTTTCTGCAGACTTTATCCAAAGAAACAAGACAAAAACAAACTTTTCTAAGTACAATTTGTAGAAGCTTGGGTGAAGAAAGTCATGTGAATATAATATACTACACGTGTTTTTATTTTTTACAAACATGATAAAAGCACATCCCTGATTAATTATTTATTAAAAGCAAATAATTCAACATAGATTTTTTGGAACCCCCCCCCCCCCTGAAACTGACTTCTAAATATGTGCCTGTTTTTGTATGAAGCATTTGTAAAAGAGAGACCAACGACAATGACTAGAGAAAGATATATGAATGTGTGGCACGAGAATTTTTACTTTGCGAAAGAGTTATAAGGCAAGACCTGAGTTATAAGGTGGTTGAAAATGACATCTGTTCTTTGGTTGCCAACAGATTTGATCAGAGGTTTCAAATAAGCATACCATTTTGAGTCACGCTTTCTGAAATGTTAGTAAGGTATTCAGTGGATGACACTTCGTTGAATGCATCGCAGGTCATGGATAGTTAAGTGCTGCCAAAATCCCAAATGCAAGGGGAGCTTAATTTAGAGAAGATGGAATAGTTTCCAAGTAGACACTTCGGCTAAGGAACAGGAATTAAATTCGTTTCCAGTTCTAAAACTTGTATTGCGGAAGCTGAGAAGCGTTTCTAGTGCCTCGTGAATAACTTAACACGGTTTTAGAAAAGTATTGCTGCGGAATAATAATCCGAGATGCTAATTCTCAATATGGGCGAGTGAAGCTTGGAGGACATACTCCGCAGCTAAAAGGCCTTCAAGTTTCACGCACGTTACATACAGCCGCGATATAACTATGTATGTAGGCAGGTACTTTATGTCCTTGGTCTCGCGGTGTAGCAGCCTGCCATCCGTCCCATAGTCAAAGTAGAAAGGCTGTATCTACGAGAAAGAGAGAGAATTTGTGTATTTTGGTAATCCTTCTACCATAGAAAACTTTTGTTCTTTCGTGTGGATATTTTTAAACTGGACGAGTTCATGTTAGCCAATTTTAAGTCTCTTTTCGTTAAATATAAATATCACATTATAATTTTTGGAACCGAATTACGAAGATGAGTCTTTTAATGACTTTCAGTCCAAAGGGTACTGGAGAAACACATGATACTTTAAAAATTGAATTACTAAATAGGGATGGAGCTGCACTTGTGTTCATATCCCTAAAATTCCTTTAGATTTCAAGCAGTATTTTTGTGAACTTGACAAAACGTCGTGGATTTTGATAAGCTACTCTATTGGTTTAAAAACTCGCCTTCTTTATTTGTAATCCTAGGCATACCTAATCAACCCTTCTTGTCTTATCTAGACAAAGCTGTGTACTCATATTGTACAACACAATGAAAATAACAACTTAAAATTGCAGATCAAAGACCCGTAAATTTACCTAAAAACTTGATGGCTTGTTGCAGTTTTTGTAATAGTCTTTTTGTTGTACGTGCATTCGTGTCTTCAACATAGAAACTATATAGTGCGTCGAATCACACACTTGACAAAATTGTCGATATTTCAGCAATGTTTAGGGAACAGTGTTTCTTCCCCGGAGTACAAAAACAGGTTCCTTCCTCTTCCTTTTATCCCCTAAAATTCTGTGAACTGAGGTGTTCTTTAAAATATGGTAGAGCAAATCGATCTTTGATCTCTTTTTAGATGTTTATAAGCATTGGCAATAATTTCGCGATTTGGACTGTGTAGAACTTCTCCTTTCAGGTTTGATACTGCAGGCGAAATTGTCAGGTAATAATTAAGCAGATCACTGTAAACACTGACAATGAGAGTAATCCGCACAAAACTCTGCTGTCAATGTGCTCTATCATGAACTATTTGCTGTCCTGTTTTTCAGCAATGGGCTAGCTGGCCTGTTTAAAGCTTGTGTATGGCGCAGCGTAAGAACACATTACTTCTATAAGAAATAGAACCTTTTGTATCCAAACAGAACAAAAGACAGTGTTTGTTATGCTGTGTACGTATTCTTTTACTGCAAATTTTAACTTCAGAACTGTAGATCGAAGCATGTCGAGAAGTGTAAACGGAAAATTATTTTCGGGTACTATTTACTTATAAATTGTAATAAATTGCAATAAATTGCGGAATTAACTTAGCTTTAACGTTTAGCTGCAGCAAGTGATTGCTTACGAAAGACGTAACGCTCAGTTAATGTAATTCTATATTTCTAACAATATAAGTCGATCTTGGTGACGAAGCTGCATGTTCGTTTTCAAACGACGTCAATGAAACTTTAATGCCCGATGTCACCAACAGATGTTAAGACTTAACACGGGTTTAACAATACTTATAATAACAAGTGTTAGCTTAACACTCGTGTTAAATCTCTTGTTAAACTAAGAAGTCAAATTTCTTATGTCAAGTCCATAACAACTGTAAATAATCAAGATAGCGGGTGAACGAAACTGTTGATGTCAATTTGCTATATTTAAGACCGGCTAAATAGCATTCGTAATAGAGTACGGCCTATGAGGAGCAATTATTTTGAGGATCTATCAGAAGAAAAATTTTTACGGAGGTATAGACTGTCGAAACATGTTGCTATGAAGGTTACTGCGGAAGTACAGGAGAGGTTAGAACATACATCTAAAGGAATATGGCGGTCACGCCTTTGCTTCAAGTATCAACAACTTTGCGATTTTATAATTCACTGAATTATGTGGATAATACACTGTGCACCTTCCTTCTTGAAACGTTCAAGTCAGTTGTCTTTTTTGGCTCCTCGTTTTAAATTTACGTAATACTGAGTTAGAACATGCATCGAAAGGAATATAGCGATCTCGCCTTTGCTTCAAGTATCAATAACTTTGCGATTTTATAATTCACTGAATTATGTGGATAATACACTGTGCACCTTCCGTCTTGAAACGTTCAAGTCAGTTGTCTTTTTTGGCTCCTCGTTTTAAATTTACGTAATACTGAGTTAGAACATGCATCGAAAGGAATATAGCGATCTCGCCTTTGCTTCAAGTATCAACAACTTTGCGATTTTATAATTCACTGAATTATGTGGATAATACACTGTGCACCTTCCTTCTTGAAACGTTCAAGTCAGTTGTCTTTTTTGGCTCCTCGTTTTAAATTTACGTAATACTGAGTTAGAACATGCATCGAAAGGAACATGGCGATCTCGCCTTTGCTTCAAGTATCAACAACTTTGCGATTTTATAATTCACTGAATTATGTGGATAATACACTGTGCACCTTCCGTCTTGAAACGTTCAAGTCAGTTGTCTTTTTTGGCTCCTCGTTTTAAATTTACGTAATACTGAGTTAGAACATGCATCGAAAGGAACATGGCGATCTCGCCTTTGCTTCAAGTATCAATAACTTTGCGATTTTATAATACACTGTCCACCTCCCGTCTTGAAACGTTCAAGTCACTCGTCACTTGTAGTTCTTCTCACCTTGTTTCAAATTTACGTAATACTGAAGATGATGTTTCGTGTTTCTAGTAATGACACATGCATTTGAATTAAATTAGTTTCCAATTTTTTCCTACGTGACATCTTTCTCTTTTACATTCACCGCATCCGTTTTCTTATTTTCCACGATATCCTTATACTTGGTCACCAATTCAATTAACAGTTCTTTCTCCATCAATGAGAATTTTGTTTCACGGCTTTTCTTTACCGAATTTGTTTATCCGCCATGTCTTTAGCTGTCTGCAGACGAAAATGAAAACAAAAGCGCATCGCCTTATGTTCAGAAAATAATACGACTCATTCATAGCCTTCTATAGCTGCGATATTTATAAGTTTCTTGGCGTTGACACAGGTTTGTTAACATTTTCAGAAAACAGGTTGGTGAAATGCAAGACATTTAACAGCTTTGTTAGCACTGTTACAATTGTTACGTTACATTTGTTAACGTCGATTTTAACATCTGTTGTTGAAATCGGGCATAAGTAAGCTTAGCATTAGTACATGATTAATTAATGAAAAATTCAGTGTCAGCCAGGTTTTGAATCACGGAGCTTCCGGTGCCTTGTCCTACATACGGCTAGTCTGGAAGAACAACAATTCATTTCCGTGCTTAATTGCTGTCTCTGCAACTCGGTAACATGTGTAGTAACACATGATAATGCTTTTGAATTGAAAGGTGTGTGTATGATATCAAAAAAAACTTATTTGGAGGACAGTTACATTGATCTCTGTAAATGTTGCCAGTTTGGTACATTTCTTTATTAATATAACGCATTATTGCATTAATACATTAACGCCTCCACTGCTGTGCCACAGGAAGTGAAATGGGATGGTGACGAATTCCCGAGCGGTGGTCTAGAACGAACGAGCAGCTTATACGATACATGAGTAGACGTGTACTTGGATAAATGGTCGTTGTTTCTATGCATGGCATGTGTTGAACACTCACTTTTTCCCACTCCCTACTGTTTACGTCATAGTCACTCCCCTCTGTGTGAACCATACATTTAAATGTAATCTCTCCCTACCAAATGGTTGATGAAATCATTGTGTAGTGCTGATGATTCATATTTGAACCGGCAGGGAGTCTAGTGCATGTTAGTCGCACGTTTCTCTGTACACAAAATATTATAACTTAGCTAGTGAGAAACACTAAAGTCCTATTTCACCAATAGATGTTAAGAGTTAACACGAGTTTAGCAATAGTTAAAACAAAAATTGCATTTCACCTGCAAGTGTTAGCGTAACACTCGCGTTAAATCTCTTGTTAAACTAACAAGCCAAATTTCTGATGTTAGGTCCTTAACATTGTAAATAGTCAAGATGGCGAGCATGAACTCAGCTATTGATGTCGATTTGCTATATTTAAGACCGTCTAAATGGCATTCGTAATACAGTACGGCCTATGAGGAGAAATGATTTTGAGGAGCTATCCGAAGAAAAGTTTTTACGGAGGTATAGACTGTCGAAACATGTTGCTATGAAGGTTACTGCGGAAGTACAAGGGAGGTTAGAACATGCATCGAAAGGAATATGGCGTTCTCGCCTTTGCTTTAAGTATCAATAACCTTGCGATTTTATAAATCACTGAATTATGTGGATAATAGATTGTCCACCTCCGTCTTGAAACGTTCCAGTCACTTGCCCTTCTTCGCTGCTCGTTTTAATTTTACGTAATACTGAGTTAGATATGTATCGAAAGGATTATGCCAATCTCGTCTTTGCTTCAAGTATTAATAATTTTGCGATTTTATAATTCACTGAATTATGTAGATAATGCACTGTCCACCTCCCATCTTGAAACGTTTAAGTCATTTGTCCTTCGCACCTCGTTTTAAACTTACGTAATACTGACAAGTTGTTTAGTGCTTGTACTGACACATGCATTTGAATTAAATTCGTTTCCAATGTTTTCCCTGTGACATCTTTCTCTTTTACATTCACCGCATATGTCCTCTTATTTTCCACGATCCTTACACTTCGTCACCAATTCAATTAACAATTTTTTCTCCATCGATGAGAAATTTGTCTCACGGCTTTATTTATCATTTTGTTCATCCGCAAATTTTTAGCTTGTGCAGAAGAAAATGAAAACAAAAGCGCATCGCAGTACGTTCAGAAAATAATACGACTCATCCGTAGCCTTCTATATCTGAAATATTTACAAGTTTCTGGGCGTTAACACAGGTTTGTTAGCATTTTCAGAAAACAGGTTGTTGAAATGCAAGAAATTTAACATTAGTGTTAGAGCTGTGACAGTTGTTACGTTACATTTGTTAACGTCGATTTTAACATCTGTTGGTGAAATCGGGCATTAGAACTTTGTGAAACTAGGTATTCTTGGTTATCCTATTCAGAAAGAGAGAGGGGCCACCAGAGATTATATATATATATATATAATAGAATCACAGAACCTCAGGTATTTCTCCCAGTATCAAATTTTGGAATATGGTATTTCCTGTATAAAAGTTGAGAGAAAAAGAGAATAAAAGTACTATCATGGTTCAGAGCTTGGATTACCCATTGAAGGTGCGCAAAGGGTTCTTTTTTTGTAATTTACGTCCTCCATCGTTAAGTCATATCGGACAATGAATGGAATGGGTGAAATGTTGCTCAAATGAGCCCGGGGTCCATAGAGCCTAGAGTTACCCGAAATTCCTCTTTCAGGATAAGGGAAACCCCCGAAAAAACCTTATGCAGGTAACTCACCCTGACCAAGATTAGAACTCGGGACCTCTTCAGCGTGAGGCAGACATGCTACCACCACGCTACCGAGGCGGGCTTGCTTGAAGATGCTCATCCTTTTTAGTGTTTATGAAGGAACAGACTAAGGAACCTACGTAACTATGTTATGAAAACACTGGAAAGGGTTGTTTACTGTTCTTATTCATTTTTATTTTCGGATACAAGGTGAAGTTATATAAGTTGACTGTTTCGGTGACAAGGAAGCAGAATGAGCATAACAAAAGAGGGCCGCAACGACGGGAGCCAAATAGAGCTTTTGCTATTACCTACGTAATATTACTCATACCTACAAAAGAACAAATGACACGGTAGACGCACTTCGTTCTCAGAATAACTGTTTCTTTCTTTCCAAAATGCATAGGCCTTGTTAACCATTTGTTTTAGGCTCTTGAAAATAATTGGCGATTAAAGGGGAAGAATACAGACTTACTGTATGCGCGCGATAAGAGCGATCGAGCTCTAAGTCCTCATTCGGTAAGTTACGTTTAACTCTGTAAACATAGAAGACAACTTTGAAATATGAAATGCGCTATACACTGACATCTAGTGGCTAATGCGCTAAGCTTTATCATGCCCGGCATATTTCACTTTGATCAATTTCGAGGTTAATTAGCTAAACAGTTTACAACAATCGTATGTTAGAATTAGAATTTTAGTTCGTCCTTGGGAACATACATGTTATGAGACACGTAAAAATGTATAAATACAGTATATACATAAAGTCAAATTGATTACATACAATATACACAGTAAGCAGCTTTTCTGTAGTTTCATGTGATATTTGCATAGGTAGACTAATTTACTACAAGAAATGTCATAATAAGAATATTAGAGGTTTGTGAATGTACTATGCTCCCAGTGCTCATTTACATGGATATAGTTCTAAACATTCATTAACCGTATAAAAACAGTGTGCATGCAAACATTTCTTAACCTTATTCTTGAAGTGTTTTAATGATTCAGCTTGTTTAAATTAATTTGGAAGTTTATTATATAACATTAGCCATTTGTAGTTAAAGCTTCCTTCATAAAGGCTCGTTTGCTGGGCTCGAATTGCCAGTCTATCCTTGTTACGAGTGTGGTGGTAATTGTACATCAGCATTTACTTGGAAATGATTTATATTTTATGAACATTTGTGGATGTTATGGCTCTCGAAAGGGAACACATTATTATAACTGTGAGCTGAATGCAGTTGAGCTGGTGTGGGCAAAACTAAGGAAAGTTTTCAGAGGATGCAACGTTAGTTGTGATATCTTCGCTTACCTTACACGCTATTTTGCTGAACTGTGTTTTTCGAGGTTGACCACACTGCAGAAACAAAAGAGCGTTTGCTCTCGCTTCTTCCCCTCTGCCCGCACCACACCGTAAATCCAGCGCTCTTATTATCTTGCGCGTACTGTACTCTTTTCCCTATCCAATAACACCAGTTCCAATGTATTGCCTGTGCTAAAACTTAAGAGATATCGTACCATAATTGAATAATAACCCTCCCATAATAACTCTCTCCACAGGAGTAGTTTCTATTCCATTTGGATCTCCTTCATAAATGTATACTTTTGAACCACATGTTTTTATATCAGAGGTGAGATATTCCATAAAACGGTTAAAACTCAACATTGAGTAGTGATTTTTTTTTAATCCACACTATGGAAAGTCAGAAAGTCCTACCAGCTGAGTCTCTTGATCACATATATGTAAGTGATCGGCAAATATAAACGCTTTACTTTGAGTACAGGCATTTGAAAAAGGAACCCATTAAGTGAAGATAAGCGAGCGAGAATGCCTCCGTGTTAATGCGCTTTTGGAAGGTCCAGGGTTCGATTCCTAGTGACCGCGCGCAGTGATCTTGGGGTTTTCCATGGGTTTCTCTGGTCGAGAAGGGAATGCTGGATGGTGTCGTCGCGGCCAGATGGCGCAGAGGCTTTGGATGTTACGAGTGTACTTTCAAATGGATGAGATTTGAGATCTGTCAGTCGCATGACCTCACATTCAAGAGGTCTCAAATTCGAGTCTTGGTTGGGGTGGGTTACCTGTAAAAGGTTTTTCTTTGTTTTTTTTTTCCTTATCCTGAGAAGATAATGAACCCTTGGCTCATTTAACCATCATTTCACTTAAATCACTCATCATTCGATATGACCAACCAGGTCCAGACCACTGATGCAGACTGGAATATTTCTCACACTCTCTTCTGTAAGATCTTTAGAAGAGTAAAAGATAATATGGACATTATTATAAATGTATGTAAATTAAATTATATATTATATAAATTATATGAATTAAATAAATAAAACGTAGAAACTTTGAGGTTGTGTTCTTGCAGAAATAGGAACTGGCAGTTCAGTAGGAGGATAGTTACGTTTTTGAATGCGGTAATTATATGCAGCCATCAGGCACGACTTACATAAATGATTTTTATAATTGTTGTAACATCCCATGCATTAAGGAGTCCATCTTGCAAGCAGAATCATTTACGCATTAGTCCTGTAAATGTAACTAAATATGAATTCCGGAATGATACTTTTTGTAAACCCATTCAGGTGATTTGCATGCTGCATCTAATTTTCCTAACAATTCATGACGGAGGTCTTTGATAGGCGAAAAACTCGTTATTTTTATAATTGCAGTTGGCTTAGCAATGTAGAGTTTTACTGCTAAAAATGTTGTTTTTAAGAGAACGAAATAGTAATAAATGTTGCAATATTTAGATAAATATCGATAAAAGTGCAAAATACATAATGAAGCAAGCTGTAAAACGGATTATTTTGGATCGATGCGTGCTAATGACCTTCGAACGGCAGTACATATCTGCATATATTTCCGATATATGGTAATAGATGTGAGGGCTGGACAGCGAAGGCAATTTTTAACTATTGCACGGCAGAGTACCCCCCCCCCCATAATAAATACGTGATATCGCAACGGACAGATGGAAACTGGAGGGCGGTGCTAGCAGTCATTTGTCTTTGGTGTTGTATCTGCCAGTGTCAGGCGGTCTCCGCCCCTGTCTCTGTTGATTCAAACAGATCTTCATGAATAGATCTAGCCCTTTCTGCGGTTGAAACGCAAAGGGATTGGGTAGCTCTTCTTGGTTAAACGAAATGTCTATTCAGGGATGACAGAGATTAATTTGATTATTATAGAAAGAGAAACCACAATAATAAGCTAAGTTCATCTTGAAAGGAGGCTGAACAGCACGCTTCGAATTTTGTAAGGTACTTGCTGTTTCACTTTCTGTAGAATAAATGAAGTATTGCATTCAGTCCAGCCATTTGACCATTTTTGAGGTTGTAAAGTAAAGATTTTTAGGGATTTTCCACCCTAACTTTCATATAGTAATAATAATGATGATGAAGAAGATGAGGATAATGATGATGATAATAATAATAATAATAATAATAATAATAATAATAATAATAATAATAATAATAATAATAATAATAATAATAATAATAATAATAATAATAATAATAATAATAATAATAATAATAATAATAATAATAATAATAATAATAATAATAATAATAATAATAATAATAATAATAATAATAATAATAATAATAATAATAATAATAATAATAATAATAATAATTGACAGCTATCAGTGCAGCCGTTAACGTCAGCGAACTTCAACTTTGGGACGATAGTAGTACCATCAAAGAGGGAAGTAAACAAATAAGCGAAAGTGTGATAGAAGATGAATTGCTCTTTTAATTGCAAACAAATTATTAAAAGTAACCAGTGTAATATTATAAATAAATATTCACGAGAATAACCTCTAACTCTTCTAACAATTGAATATTAGTTATTTTTTATTCAGGTGGGGGGAAAAGAAAAAAATTATTCTGTGAGCAGGATAGCTTGCGAAACGAGCGAAAGCGAGTGGAAGAATGTTCAATTACTTTGAACACGAGTGGTATATAGTATTTTTTAACAGTACTGAATATTGATATATTGTAGACAAGAAACAGTTTTATCATCATCATCATCATCATCATCATCATCATCATCATCATCATCATCATCATCATCATCATCATCATCATCATCATCATCATCATCATCATCATCATCATCATCATCATCATCATCATCATCATCATCATCATCATCATCATCATCATCATCATCATCATCATCATCATCATCATCATCATCATCATCATCATCATCATCATCATCATCATCATCATCATCATCATCATCATCATCATCATCATCATCATCATCATCATCATCATCATCATCATCATCATCATCATCATCATCATCATCATCATCATCATCATCATCATCATCATCACTGGCATGACAGCCCTGTGTGGGCCCTAGCCTTCTGTAGAAGTTTTCACCATTCTTCCCTCACCAATTCCTTATTTCCAGGATATTTATATCCCTTCTCACATCTTCCTCCCATCTCAGCTTCGGTCTGCCTGCTTTTCTCGTGCCGTCCGGGGTTGCATTAAAATCTTTCTTAACTCTCCGATCTTCTGCACAGAGAACATGCCCAACCCATTGCAGTCTCTTGATCTTAATAGCTGTCACAATATCTGGCTCATCAAACAATTTATACAGTTCAAAAATTTTATCTTTTTCTCCATTCATTCTGTTCCTTTTTAGGGGCATATATGAGGCGCAATACCTTCCTCCCAAATATACTAAGGGCCCTTTCATCCATTTTTGTCAATGGCCATGTTTCCGAAGCATACATTAGGACTGGTCTTAATACGACTTTATACATTAAAATTTTAGTATTTCGGGATATTAGTTCAGATGTAAGATGTCTTCTTATTCCACAGAGGCTTTTATTATAAATATACTTCTTCTAATTCCAACACTGAAGTTATTTTTATCATTCATCTCTGTACCAAGATAGATAAAACTTCCAACTGTCTCAAATTTATACAATCCAATTTCTGTAACGTCAGATCTACTACTTTGTTTTCTTGTAACTGGCATATACTTTTTCTTCTGATTAATTTTTAGATTTACCTTCCTTGCTGCCCTTTTCATCGCTCTTTGTGTTCTTCCAATAATTATTATATCATCTGCATATGCCAAGATCTGTATTGACTTATAGAAAATTTTTCCCCTAATGTTAATTCCAGACTCTCTAACTACATTCTCTAACAGAATATTAAATAGCAGGCATGCCAAGGCATCTCCTTGTCTTACCCCATTCTCATATGTTATTGGATCTGACAACATATTGTGACTTTGTGGGTTCGTGGAATAAAAAGTCCAATTACACCACTCAACAATGTTCTTTATTTCCACCGACTTACAGTTTAACACTTGCCAATTACACAAAATTACGTAATGCACACAATTACAATTTACCCGTTCGTCCGTTACAACTTCACTTGTACTCGCGATTTCATAAACTCCGATACTCATACACAGTTCGTACAGTCTTCCGTTGCACAATCCTTTCGTTCATTAACACGTCACTGACTAACCCTTACACCAAGAACTGCGACTGTCTTCTCGCTCACACTCACTAACCAACTGATTGACCAACTCCGACTGACTAAACCAAAACCAACTCAACACAGCACAACAACTGACTGACTAACTCTGTCTGTCTGTAACCCTCTTTATATCGGAATATCGCCGGTTTCTAGTGTTTACAAGATTGTTCTGGTAACAGAAAGATCGAGAACCAGGTGGAAGGAAAACAGACGCACAATTATGTTTCTTTCCGACCACTGGCTGTCACCACTATAAGACAAACGAGGGAAGGGCGTGGCTAACCGAGCCTCCCCCCTGCCTTCCGTTCGCAGCTGGTACAGGGTGCTCCAGCAGTCCCCGTTACAATATTTTGTATTTTTATTTGGCCCTCTGTTTTAGCCATCGAAGAAATAGTTTGTTTTACCTATTTCGGAGCCCTGAAGGTTAACGTGCTGCGAAGTTCAATTATTGCCTTGCTTAGCATCAGTGTTGGCAACATGGCGAAATATTCTATATATAATCTTGCATGATGGAGGTAATGGAACTAATAAACCGAAAATAATGTAATAACACCTTAATGTATTAATAGGTTGAAACCTTCACAGACATTTTAAATTATTAACGGATTATAAGTTTCACTAAACCTACTGTTCTTTTGAGAAAATTGATGTTTATAGTGCAATTGCTACAAATTGAATTACTTATTTCTTTTGTAGAGGAAGTAGGAATTGCAGTGTTAGTTATATTATTTATTATAGGCTCGTTGTTTGAATGTAAAAGAATCTGTGAAACAATGTTCTTGATTTTCAGGGTAGTAATTGTAATTATGCTTTGCTCGCTGCTTGTAAAATATGTTCTGGTTCTGCACACTCAGCACCTTCCATTTGACAGACATTCAGATCATCCTCCATTTTACAGATCGATACCGTAGCCTGCGATCGATACGACACGGCCTACCTGATTGAGCCATTAGTTACATTGCACAAGAAACTAAAATTGCCTACATTGGAATGTTAATTTTTTTTAACACTGCGTGACTGAATTATCTTCTTTTAACACTATTCAGAGATGTCGAAAGCCGGGCTTTTAACGTCATCTGTCTAAAGAAGGTGATTTTAACTCCTATTTATGATACGGAAATGTACATACGATACATTTCATGACTTGTAGTGGTTCTCACAGTCTACTACCGCTTTCAAATTCTTCTTATTACTCTACATACAGTCTCGTGTTATTTTATCTTAGTTCTCAACGGCTTTACAATGTTAAAAGGATTCTCTTTTTAAGCTGTTTATTGCTAGCAGAGATAATATGAAGTTCGATGTCGAAAGGGCATGTATACTTCCTCATATCCTTCCTTGAACGACCGCTTAATGCGATTGTATACGGTTTTAATTGATATTACGTTCTTTACTTTGTTAAAAATTGCATGTGTGATATACTTACGTTTGAAAAATGCAAGGAATTACTTTTTGTGCAACAACACACTTCAAATTTGGCAAAACTCATTTGTAAATTTAGGGCTTGCTTTTAGATTTCAGCTTACAAACTCCCCCTTTTTTCCTTTCTCTTTTGTGCTTGTTTTGTTTTACAAAATACCAATATTGGAAACAGGCCCCTGACGTATATTCACGTTCTTCAAAGCAAAGAGCGACGAGTCTGTGACATCAGGTAAGCAAGCGACGTTCTCATCAGTGTTGCATTAGCCGGGAAAGTTTCAGTACGGCGTCTCCATATTGATTCGGTGCAATCGATTGTGGATTTCCATGTGAAACGTGGCGCCCATCAGACGACACGGTCTGGTGGTGGTAAACTTGGGAGCAAGGGCCCTCAGATAACGTGTTACCCCGCCCCGCATGAGGTAATTTAAAACTGGTTTCATATCCGTACTCTAGAACGCCATTAGACTGCCTGGCCTATTCCGCATATTTGCCCATAGTGACAAATCTGGGAAATGTCACTGCTCCCCCCCCCCCCTTCATCATGGTGCCAAATCAAGGCATTTTAATTGCTTATGAAAGTTTCATTGCTAGTAGTACAATATGACGTTTACTTTAGTGATGAATACGACAGGACGGTTAATAAAGAAAGGAAAGAAAATGAAATACTTGTTTTTACTACTCCATTTAGGTTATGAATAAGTTAATAACTGTTGGTATTTTCACATTGGAAAACTCTCAGAATTTGAGGGTATATACTGTCATAAAAGATGACAATTTTAAAAAAAATGCACGTTATTTTTCTGGCAAATACGGCTGTATATATCCTAATGTTAGAATACATACAGAAATGTATTACTTTATATATTGCTTTATACACTCTGTTATGATTAAAATTGTTCAAACTTCATTCTTTATGGCACGCGTGTCCTAAAGATTGCTTAAGAAACAAGACGGAAAGATATCTAAATAAGTGAAGAGTTCTCAAGACCAAAGCAAAGGGGGTTAATTTACAAATCTTTTCGATTTTATTTTGTCATATTGATGAAAATTGTCAAAAATCGTTTTGGAAACTGTGGCATCACGCGCTACTCCACACATTCTGCGCTTTCCTTCTCAAATGCATGGGTTTGTTTTTGGTGTTAAGATGGTGCAAAAGTTGAATACAGCTTATGTATATTATTGATATTGCTCCTCCTGAAAATCAGCGCTTTCGCTAGCTCTTCTACGCTAAATATCAATCGTGGTAATTCTAAATGGTTTGTAGATTTATGTAAGAACTATTTTGTATTTGATTCCCAACTCAAATAACAAGTGTTAACTCTATATAACAAACAATTGGAAACCTTACAACAGACATATACCAGGTAAATAAAATGTCATGTTACCTAAATACCAAAGAATAACATGTTTGTAAAATTCCAGGTGGTTATCACCTGCTGCACATACATCCTCTCCAGTGACACCTTTGGAATATGCATTTGCGTCCTGAACTTGTACAGTTAGTACAGTAGATACCTTTAATTACTCATTAAACTAATAAGATTTTATCTTATTCTATCTTTCCGGGCTTAAGCTAATTTCGCATCAACTAAAGTTGATTGACGTTATAGTGGCTAACTATGAATCCCGGAACTTAAAATATCTAAATAAATTGCAGGTCTACATTGTGGTAAGTATCTCAGTCATTTGAGAACGCCTTGTGGTTTAGCGCGGAATGTAGGAATCAGTAGGAGAATTAATTTTTGTTTTTTTTTGTTTGTAATCAACATCCTCTAACGTTAAGTCATATTGGACGAAGAATGAAATGAGTGGTGATACTCAAATAAGCCAAGGGTCCATAGAGCTTAGAGTTACCTGACATTTATCTTTCAGGATAAGGGAAAGCCGCGGCAAAAACCTTATCTAGACTTATTATCCTGACCGAGATTCGCACTCGGGTCCTCTTGAACGTAAGGCAGACAGGCTACCACCTACGCTACAGAGGCGGGCTGAGAGTTGAAGTATAATGACATACTACACGGAGCTACGACACGGAAAGGCGATGATCCGCACTTCAAATCCCGTTTATATCATTGACTTTTTCAGTCTGACCTGCACCCTTTCAACTGTTATGATAGTATATTGTTACGCTATTTAGATTTTTTTTTAGATGTAGTCTTAATTTTTGTCTTATTTATAGCATCGTGTAGCTTCTATGGCATATTGGAGAATTTTACTTACATCATAACAGATGTGCATTAGTAGTTGAAGTGTAAGTTTTGTCAATGTTGGTTTCTTTACTGTTAAACATACATTCACTCTCACATTTGTACTTTTTGATTTTGCGGAGGATAGAAAATGGTCTGCTCATAGAAAAATTCTATGCTTCAACCGGGAGTCAAAATAAGGACCTCTTGGAGTAGTCCTTTCTTCAGTGGATTATTCCGAGTTGTACAAAATCCATAAGTTGAAAGTTAGGCCTTCAGTAAAAGTTCAAGATATATCTACGTACATGTTTACTTTGAATCCCATATATCAAAGTATATTATTTTAATGGAAATTAATTGTTCTTTCACACTAGCCGTGTGTAGGACGCACTATGAAAATTTAATGTCATGTCGGCACGTTGGCCATAGCTCAAATAGTTAGAGCGGCTGGACGGAAGCCAGAAGATCCGTGGTTCAAATCCCGGCTATGGCATTGAATTTTTCAGTCTGGCTCCACACTTTCACAGTGCGTCCTACACACGGCTAGTGTCAAAGAACAATTTCCATTACTTGACCTAATAGTGGTTAACTATAAAGCCCGGGCCTTAAAGTACTTACACCATAGTAAGTCGTCATTAATGTAGTTGTCTCGTGTGTTTATGAGAACTCCTAAGTGGTTTACCGGGAGAAACACGAGTCAGTTGGAGAATTTAATGTCATGTCGGCATGTTGGCCATAGTAGCTCAAATGGTTAGAGCGGCTGGACGGAGTCCAGAAGATCCGTGGTTCAAATTCCGGCTATGGCATTGAATTTTAGTCTGGCTCTACAATTTCACTGTGCGTCCTACACACGGCTAGTGTCAAAGAACAATTAATTTCCATTAATTGTACCTAATAGTGGTTAACTATAAAGCCCGCACCTTAAAGTACTTACAGGTTGTAAATCGCCATTAAGGTAGTTATCTCATGTGTTTATTGAGAACTCCTAAGAGGTTTACCGGGAGAAATACGAGTCAGTTGGAGAATTTAATGTCGTGTCGGCATGTTGACCATAGTAGCTCAAATGGCTAGAGCGGCTGGACGGAAGAAAGCAGATCCGTGGTTCAAATCCTGGCTATGGCATTGAATTTTTCAGCCTGGCTCTACCCTTTCATATATTATTTTAATTGTAAGGCGTTCTTTGTGATGGGGCTGTTTTTATAAATTTTTACCTTCTTTCTGGAGTTGAAAACACAATTTGAAACTATATATACGAAGAATTTTTAAGTTGTGAAACTGAAAGTGCTAAACTTAACTTTCGGATTGAGAGCGGCAATTTATCTTAGATGTGAAGAAAATCCCTTATTTAATCGACCTAAGTAGTCAGGAGGAAGGTTGCAAAATTAATTCCTAAACGTATGTAATGACGTTGATCTAATATTTATAGCCCTGTGCGCAGTCATTTATTAATATCCATTAACATCCAACTCATTAAATAATAAATGAATTCAGGGACCGGGAATGCTAATGCTCTTCGAAATTGCTCTTCTGGACTCCCGAAAAGCTCAGGTTTCTAGCAGTATTTCACAAGACATTACGTTTTAATGCGCATGAAGGATTTGGGTTAATGGACATCGCGATAATCGTGTTATGTTATACACCATAGGTTTATTTCCTGCATACCACCCGGAAAGGGGTCGGAAAAGGCTGCTAGATCCCTAAGACAAATGTTTGCAGAAAGCTAGATGTGTACACTTGCGCGCGCGCAAGCATTCTGCGATATTCCTTATCTGTTTGAATTTTTCAATTCAAGTGTTTTTAAATAGGAATGTGTTACCTGTTTCTTCTTTTATCTCTTGGCCATGTCAAGAAAGCGGTATTTTAAAATCATCACATAGCGACCAGCTCTTAAATTTTGACTGTTTCTTAAACCTTACTGATTCCCCTATTCCCTTGCACCTACAAGAAAATGATCAATAACATAATTTCGCAAATGTTTATCTGGATTAACTTGGAGCTGATATAGGCGTATACCAATAATTTTTTCGAGAGCAGAGAAAGTCATGTCAGCCCAATGCCAAGAAATTTTCCTTTGATATAATAAGCAAAAGTCTATCTCGAAATAATTTCTGGCTAAGATAAACTTAAAAAGTTAGTGTCGTATAAGCGATGCTTAAAACTGCAACCCTAAGGTGCTCGTAAGTATAGATGATTTGATACATTATTTAAAATGCATCTTAGAGAAAAAGATCAATGAACTTGAACTTTGAATATTGTGTTTACAGATTTAACTACAGAAAGTAAGATAAATTTAGTAACCGAGTTTAAATTATCACAGATTTCTTTAAATAATTACATCCGGAATATTCCATATGCATGTTGCTGATTGTGTCATCGTGGTCCTTCAGATGAGCTACTTCAAAGCTCGTTGTCATGGCAACAGACACTATCGTGTCCATCCGAAGAGCATGCTGAGAGGATTGAGAAATGAGGTTAATTCATGTCTAGATTCGCTGCATCGAATAGTTGCACATTTAACACAGACCTCGAGAGTGCTTCGACGCTGCCCTTTGTTATACTCAGCAGCCCACTGCATTTAATTTCAAATGTTGCCATTTCAGAAAACATGTAGGTATGTAAAAATATTGGCACAGGCAGTTAAATTATACAGCAAAACTAATCTTCATGTAGAAGCGAAAGCAAAATCGCCGTATTTGTTTTATTTTCAATAATAATCAATTTTACCTGATGAGATCAGATCGCAGCTTATTCTCGAGCCATAAATACCCTGTGCATATCCCCCCCCCCCGCCCGCCACGGTAGCGTAGATGTGAGCGTGTCCGCCTCACTTTCAAGAGGTCCCGAGTTGGAATTTCGGTCAGTGTGAGTTACCTGGATAGGGTTTTTTCCGGGGTTTTCCCTTATCCTAAAAGACGAATGTCGGGTAACTCTAAGTTCCATGGACCCCGGGCTCATTTGAGCATCATTTCACCCATTCCATTCATCGTCCGATATGACTTAACGTTGGAGGACGTAAAATTACAAACAAAAAAAAAATCCCCCCTCCAAATGAGAATCACAGCATTTATATGGGGGAAATTTTATATAAGAATTTGAAGATTATCTGGTGTCTTTTTCATCATTGGTTGCAATATTTGAGAAACTCATGATAGCTAAAATGAAATAATCTTTTAATACAGTAGAAACTAAATTAACACGATTGCTGTGGGACATTCTTTTCCTCCGCGTTATCCTTACCGCGGAATGTAGGGAAGTAACACCAACAGATGTTAAGACTTACAACGGCTGCTAGTCTGTTTAACAATAGATACAACAAAAATTGCATTACACAAACAAGTTTCACACTCAAGTTAAATCTCTTGTTAAACTAACAAGCCATATTTCTGTTGTTAGGTCGTTAACAATTGTAGAATTGTCACGATACGGGCCTGAACTCAGCTTTTGATGTCCATTTGCTATATTCATGCCGTCTAAATTGCATTCGTATTAGATTATGGCTTATGAGGAGAAATATTTTTTTTTTTTTACAGAGGTATAGACTGTGGAAACAAGTTGTTATGAAAGTTACTGCGGAAGTACAAGAGAGGATGCCTATCTCGCCTTTGCTTCAAGTATTAACTTTGCGATTGTATGGAACACGAGTTCTCTGGATAATACACTGTCCACCTTCCGTCTTCAAACGTTCAAGTCACTCGTCACTTCTGTCCTTCACACCCCGTTTTAAATTTACGTAATACTGACGAAGTTGCTTCGTACTACTAGTTGTGACGTTTGCATTTGAATTAAATTCATTTCCAATCTTTTCCCACGTCACATCTTTCCGCATCCGTCCTCATATTTTCCACCATATCCTTGTATGTAGTTACTAAAAGAACTAACAATTGTTTCTCCATTGATCAGAAATTTGTCCCACGGCTTTTCTTCTGATTTTGTTCAGCCGCCATTTGTTCAACTGTGTGTAAATGAAAGTAAAAACAAAAGCGCGTCACAGTACGTTCAGAAAATAATAAGATTCATCCACAGCCTTCTGTATCTGTAATATTTACAAATCTCTCGGCGTTAATACATTTTTTTAACATTTTCAGGGAACAAGTTGGTGAAATGCTAGAATGTAACACTTGTTAATGCTGTAACAGTTGTTACGTTACATTTGTTAACGTCGATTTTAACATCTGTTGGTGTAATCGGGCATAAAATGTACAAAAATCAATTCCGCACAGTTGGAGCGGTATTAAACTCTCGTATATTAGATAAATACTATATTACAATACTTTTAAAATGACTCGCTGGTTATCCTGGGAGGTGTAGCCGATCCCATTTCATATTACACAGTGCATATTTTAATCTAATTTTGCTTCGTGAAAAGAAATCAGTAAGTTTTGTTTGACGCACTGCTGCACTGCGTTTTCTCTCAGCGTATTGTTTGATTGCGGCAAGATGGAGGAGATGAATGCTGTTTGATTTATTTTGCATCTCCATCTACAGAATCACACAGTTTAAATGAGTTACCACTTCGTTAACATTCGGAATGTTTTCTTCCGTCTCTACCTCGTTTTGACCACTTCATCTTCACCATCGTCTTGTTTTCCACTGTCGCTCTTGTTGTGGACATCTTTGATTATATCTTCATCAGATAGGTATGTACTCTGAAATTGGCTCAGTTTTTTCAATATCTATCCAGTCATTCATATCGTCATTGTGATTTCACAATGCAGAATACCACTTGCAGACTGGATTTCACTGTTCGTGAATTCCGCAACTGAACTATTTGTTCCTAAGAAGACTTTTTAGATGTTCCGAATGGTATCAGGAGTAATGCTTCCCCATTAAAGTCCTACTGAGTGTACAAGTGACTTTAAATTGATAGATTTTAAGGAAAATTGGCATTCCCTCGTCATAGTTCACTAAAGCACTGAGGAGTTCACAGCGGTAATGCGCTTTAAACGTCCTTATAATACCCTGGTCTAATGAATGGATCAGTGCCGTAATGTGTTCAGGTAATATGCATCTCGCGAGTCTAGAATATCAGCAGGCGGGTGGTAAGAATAAGGGCTGTTCTCTCTTCAATTTAAAGTGAGGGTGTGTTTGCTCCCGATGGCACAAATTCCTGATGGAACCTTGTAAAAGTACACTATTGTACTCATTTACCGTTACTTTTCTGGATTTCAGCGGTCAGTGTCAGCGCACAGGTTTGGTGGCGAGGGATGGGATAGCTACAGTCTTGTTTTTGAACAAGTAAACAAAATGTGCTTTGCCAGTTAAGAACTTCACAGGTACATAAAAGTACTCCATCTATTCATATTGTCAAAATGATCGTTGTAGATACCTTTAATTATTGTTGAGGTAATCTTTAACTATGCAGACAATATCTGCTGTGTATCGTTAAAGAGAGAAGGAATTCAAGGCTAAAATGTGGCTTTAGGCCTGGCACCGCCTGCGGTACCATAAACCGTAAGGAAGGCCATTAAACACTTACAATAATAGGGAGTGTTCTATCAATGTTTCATTTATTTTATAGTCCATTCTTAAAGTTTATTTTTATATATTGCCAAGTATTAATCGAAATAAACTTTTCAGAAATAGTTTTAAGTTTTCTTGAAGGTTCAGAGGGATGAGGGAAATTGAATCGAGTTACAGTTAAAGCTAGTAGCTATATGCTGAGCTGTAAATACAATATTGTTTCTATGACTGCTAGAAACAGCTAAATAATGAAAACGCTTTAAAAATGTGCTTAAGTATTGAACAATTCCAACCAATAACAATACCTATACATCTCAGAAAAGACTAATGTTACAAGTTATCTACTTGCCTGTTCTAAAGAGATTAACATTTTTGTGGTTCCTCATTTGTTTCTTTGTTTCCTCCTTCCATTTTTACCCCGCCTTTAACTGTAATTGTTAAAACGGTCGCCTTTTCCTTTGGCGCATACCTTATTTCTTTCGGTTTTATACGTCATATCTCACACATATACACACTCTCAGACACTGGGTGGACAGGGAAAAATCTTGGCTAGAGAAAAATTCGTACTCTCAGTCAGGAATGGAACACGGGACCCCTCGCATATCAGAATGCCAGACCCTTGTAGTGTTAACCAGTTATAGAAAATTATTTCGCACCAAGAGCTACTCACAGGATATTCCCAGAAAATTAAATACATTTTATTGGACGTGGAAATATTTTATGCATAAGGTATGTTTAACAGATTTGTTAAGAACAAATGTTTTGTTGTTAAAAAAAAAGCGAACATTTCGAAGAATCTTCCATATAGAGTGAGGTTGAGGATTTCCTTAAATTCGTATCTTATCTCAAGATGCTGACCCTATACATCCAGGCCCGCCTCGATAGCGTAGAAGGTATCGTGTCTGCCTCAAGTTCAAGATATCCCGACTTCGAATCTCGTTCAGGGTGAGTTACCTGAATAAGTTTTTTTTCGGGTTTTCCCTTATCTTTAAAGACCAATGTCGGGTAGCTCTAAACTCTATAGACCCTGGGCGCATTGAGCATCATTTCACCCGTTTCATCCTCCGTTATGGCTTAACGATGGAGACATAAAATAATAATAATAATAATAATAATAATAATAATAATAATAATAATAATAATAATAATAATAATAATAATAATAATAATAATAATAATAATAATAATAATAATAATAATAATAATAATAATAATAATAATAATAATAATAATAATAATAATAATAATAATAATAATAATAATAATAATAATAATAATAATAATAATAATAATAATAATAATAATAATAATAATAATAATAATAATAATAATAATAATAATAATAATAATAATAATAATAATAATAATAATAATAATAATAATAATAATAATAATAATAATAATAATAATAATAATAATAATAATAATAATAATAATAATAATAATAATAATAATAATAATAATAAAAATAATAATAATAATAATCGTCCAGTTCGTTATTTATCGTCCTGCGCCGTGGCGTAGCGGGCTAAGACAGCATGCCTTGGTCCCTGGCCACGGAAAGTGGCCCGGGTTCGAACCCACCCATGTGGTGGAGATTTTAGGTCCCGGGTATAGGACCGATGCCCACTCAGCATCGTGAGGAAAGTGAGGACCTTACGCTAGGTAAGTGGCCCTGGTCACGGAAACCAACATTCGAGCTGGGGGATGCCGAGATGCTGACCACATCTCCCCGCATCGGTTGGATGATCATCCACCTCTGCCGTGCGTAAGTGGGCGTGAGGCCGGCAGTCGGGTTGGCAGGCCTTGATCCTGTAAGGGATGTCGCGCCAGTGGTTAAAAAAAAAGTTCGTTATTTATCAGACATTTCGTTTTCTGCATTATGCTGTTTACAGACACGCGCGCAAGCGCCTGTGGACCTTTTCCCAAACGTACTTATTGGGTTCAGGGGGCCACAAATATTTATTTAATTGAAATTTCGAAATCGAATTTTGAATGCATTAAAATACTTATTGTAAGTAAGTAATAGAACCTCCAATAAAATATAAAGTTGCTTGTAAAAACTGTGCACTAAGTAACTTAACCTTTGTACTGTTTTCTCTTGTATGTTTTTAGAGAAACTATCTGGAGTTGAAAACATCGCAAAGTTCTCAAATCGAGCCTTCAGATCTTAGACTTGGGACTCTTCCTTCAGTAGAATAAGACGGTTTAACCACTTTCCCTTTTCACGGAACACCGAACAAAAATAAACTCAAAAACAATACAATGAATCTCAGTGGTGCGAACGAAACCCGACCTCGTATAATAAGCAAAAGGACACTTTAACCTACGCGCCGCGTGAAAAAGGAACCGCTCATTGTGAACGCAGAACATTTCTTTTTCTTTCGGTTTAGCGTGTTTGTCTCTCTTCACCCTTTGCACGTCGGGCTGTATTATTCTACAGCAGTTCTTTGTTGCTTGCCTTTTTATACTTTTTTGTTGCCTCTTTAGAGAGTTGCAGCAAGCGCAGGAAAAAATCTCCGCGTTTATTAAAAGAAATACTGCATGATATTGCAATCAATGTGGCAGTTGCGTGACCACTTAATACAATAAACTTTGTATCCCGAATGGAAGCTTAATTTTATAACCGTCACTAGAGCACGAATATTCCTCTAGTTTTTACACACTGCCGTTCGGAAAGAGTAAAAGAAGCTTTTAATTAAGGGTACTTGAAGGTCGCTTGGCTTAAAAAAATCAATGTTTTGTTTTTAGTGTTAAAAATTATACGAGGCATGTTCTTTAAGTCAGTACCGTTTTGGAATTAAAAAAAGACGTGCATAGATATCGCAATAATTTTATTTTTACATGAAAACCTGTACCTTAATCTACTTTTCTACATAATTTCCGTGAATATTGAGGCACTTGTCATAACCTGGCACCAGTTTTTGAATGCCCTCCTCATAAAATTCTGGCGTCTGACGTGTTAACCACTGTATCAACTGTTTTGACTTCGTTATCGTCTTTAAGACGCTGACACCCCAGATGTTTCTTCAAGTGCAGGAACAAATAATAGTCGCCGAGTGCCAGATCAGGGCTGTATGGAGGATGATCTAGAGTTTCCCATTGAAAAGATTTGATGAGATCTTTGGTCCGATTAGCCACATGTGGACGGGCATTGTAATGCAGCAAAACGATACCCTTACTCAACTTGCCACGTCTTTTGTTCTGGATTGCACGGCGCAGATTGTTCAATGTCTCACTATAAGACGCTGCATTGATTGTCTCATTACGAGGCAAAATGAAATGAAATGGGTAGTGTTTAACGCCCGCTTTTACTACATACGGCACCGCAGGCGGTCATTACGAGGCAGAAACTCCACTAGCAATACTCCTTTTCTGTCCCAAAAAAACTGTGCACATGATTTTCCGGGCAGAAATTGTTTGCTTAAACTTCACTTTTGTGGGTGATGATGAATGTCGCCATTCCATGGATTGTTGTTTCGATTCTGGTGTGACGTAGGCCACCCATGTTTCGTCACCAGTAACAATTTGGTTTAAAAGATCTTCACCTTCATTTTGGTACCGCTCAAGGAGTCAACGCACTGCCTAAACGTTGGGTTTTGTGCAAATCCGTCAACATTTTCGGAACCCAACGTGAACAGTTTCCTGTACTTCAAGTTCTCGGTCACAATGCGATACAAAACACTGCGAGAATGTTGAGGAAAATAGTCGCACAATGATGAAATTGTAAAGCGTCTGTTTTCTCCCACCTTTTCGTCCACTTTCTGCACCAAATCTTCAGTAACGACCGAAGGACGACCACTCCGTTCATCATGCACATTTGTACGGCCATCTTTAAATGCTCTCATCCATTTCCTTACCATTCCATCAATGTTTTGTCCGTAAACTTCACAGATCTCACGATGAATATCGATATGAAATCGTATAACAGCCCGTACTTCACAATCGGCGGGACTCACGATTGTCGGAGGCATCTTAAACACTCAGTAACCAAAGTAAACAATGAAGAATCAGACTGTAATGGCGTCAGTACGTAGACAAGAGATGTAGGTAACCAGCGCGCATGCGCGGAACTCCGACCGTAGCGCTGCGGCGGCGGAATCGCAAAACGGTGTTGACTTAAAAAACATGCCTCGTATAATTCTTCAGCTTTTAAATGATATATATATATAACATAGTGTCAGCGAGTATTAAAGACCTTTAATCCATCAATTTAAAGATGGCGGCGCAATGACACGCTCACTTTCTGATGTAGTATGAAGGGAAAGATTCTTCCAGATGGCAAACCACTTGCAGGTCGTGGAAGACTAACAGACAGTGAGATTGACCTCCTCCAGCAGTATTATGGACTAGCTATCAGGAGAAATACCGGTAAAACAATTGCAGAAATGAAACAAGCTATTTGGGCCATTTATTTTCATAGATAGTAATCCACAGCATGGTTTGTGTCCTAAAGGTGAAGATACATGGTGTGGCTTTCAAACAGTTCAGATTAGGAAAGAAATTTATAAAGATAAACACTCTCTTCCAGAAGAGGTTCGTTTGGCAATTAAACCAGGAAGTTTCTCAAGATGAATTACTGAGAAAGTGCTGACAAAATGTAACATTCTGCATATTAGTGTGTTTAATAATACCAGTTTTGACTAAATTCGCGTGTTTATAGACAGTTTTAATTCGTAACCTCCAAATATTATCTAACGCACACGCCTTGTATAAGCTATTGGGTAATAATACCTGGCACTAAAGCTGGAGGGGAATGTTTGATTTTCAAGTTTGTTCATAGTTTTCTGGCATTTCTATATTTGGAAGACTTTTAAAGGACTTTATAACAACTTAAAACTATGAAAACTTCACTCAGTTACTTCAGTTGAAGTGTGAGATAAACGTGTAATATATATAATCAAACATCACAATTTAAAGTAATTTGCATTTAAATTGGATATCTTAAAACCAGGCAAAGCAAACAGCTTTTTCCAAGATGCTTTACTTCTACATTAGTTCCTGTGGTTGGTAAACAGTAGGGTTACAGTATTAAAAAAACTAACTTAAATTCATTAATTCATCTCACATGACTTCTCATTGATGTTACCAGTACATTTTTCATCGAAATTGCCTTACACACAGGTAATTATTAATTTAATTAATTAATTATTCACGCGATAACCAAAAAAGCAGGACATGACATTTTGGTTTCTGAATAATACGAGGGCTGTTCAATAAAGAATGATCACATTTTTTTTTTTTTTTTTGACAACGTACCTTTACTCATCCTCATAATTTTGATGGTCCTTCCCAAAATAGTCTCCCCTGAATGCGATGCACTTGTCCCAGTTTTTCTGCCAGTCTTCAAAGACATGCTGGAAACAGTTTTTTGAGAGATCCTTCAAAATCGCCTCCGCAGCCTTCATCACTGCTTCTGTTGATGGATAACGCCTCCCACGAAGGCGTTTCTTCAATAGAAAAAAGTCACATGGGGCTAAATCCGGACTATAGGAAGGGTGAGGGATGTACTTCACGTTGAATTTTGCAAGATATTCAGCAACTACATTGACAATATGCGGCCGCGCATTATCGTGGTGCAGCATGCAGCCTGCCTTACGGAAATGTGGTCTTTTGCGCCTGACATCGACTTGAAATGTTTTCAGGACATCCCTGTAGTATTGTCCAGTTACTGATGTGTGTGCAGGCACAACATGCTGATAAGCCATTCCATGAATATCAAAGAATGAGCTGACCATAACCTTCTCAGCAGAAGCAACCACTTTTGCTTTTTGGTGGGTTATTGATGAAGGAGATTTCCACACTGACCTTTGCTGTTTGCTCTCAAGATCAAAATGATGTAGCCAAGTTTCATCAGCAGTGATTACGTTTGAAAGAAACTCCGGATCTTCCTCTAACATCAATTTTAAGTACATGTTACCTCCATTGCAGCGGTGGGCGATACTGAACATGTCTGAACTTGCCTGGTTCTCACAGGCGGGAACCAGGAGTACCAACAGTGAAACTACTGCCGCGTGTTTGTTTTACATTAAGCTAACATAATATAAGATTGAATTTTAGTGCGAAAAATTATGAGCGTAGAAATTATGATCATTCTTTATTGAACAGCCTTCGTACATATTCAAATTTCGATTGTATCTTAAGAGGGTCAGGGTATTCGCCCATAAGAATATGAAATGACTGCCTCTGTAGTCGAGTGATTAGCGTTTTGGCTTAAACCAGAGGTCTCAGGTTTGATTTGATTGCCCACAATCTGAAGAATGAATGTGAGAGCACTAACAATTTGAACAAACCGTGCATCGTCAGTTGTTTCTCTAGTCCAAGCCCCGCAACTGTTGGACCATAGAAGTTATAGGAGACTAAAGAAATGAAAATAATATAGAGGGACGAAGAAGAGGGAGTCCTATTGTGCACGACGAACTTAAACCGCGTTTCTTGCAATTTGCTTTCAAAACGTACGGCAGCATTATAAAATGGGCCCGCTACGCATACGGCGTATCATTTAAAATCGTAGATGCGGCAGTGAAGACGCACTTAACTCGAAGGAATGGCATCTCTATGTTCGCCTGGCAGTACCCAAATATCCAACCTTTCTCGCTCGCTTTCCAAACCGAGGCTGCTCCATTTACCTAGGTCCATGCATTTTAAATATTTAATGCATATTTCTACCACCGCTGCTGTTTATCGTAGCCGTTTCCATTCTCAAAGTTTCAACTGGTGTTCAAATCACAGAGTTTGTCTGATATTAAGAAGAATTGGCTGCAGGAGGTCAGCTAAAACAAGTGGTACAAGTAATATGTAAATATTGCCGTCGTTTGAATATAAAAGAATCATAAGATTGCTTTTGTTATCCTCTGCCCTAATCCTTGTTTCACATAAGCTTGCCCCGTATCTCTTAACGGTCACGTGACCTTATCCCGTCTCATTGGCTGCTATTGTAGTATAGACTGTTTTGCGGTAAAAATTAGTTCGTTATTTAACATGGTGATATATTGTTATATGTTGGAACAGAATTGTCAAATTTATATTTTCAAAACTGTTTGCATTAAATATTACGCAGAGCTGATTTATCTAAAATGCATGTTAATTCTTAAGCGAAGTAAAGAGGAGGTTCCTTTGCTTTAGCCCGTTTTTCAGATGACACGATAGCAGGTGCTTTAGCGGTAGTGATGACATATTTGTTTATATGACTTTTATCACTCACCTTGTTTTGAACTGGATTAGTCATATATCACCATTCGAAGGTGTTTTGTGCCTAGTGCGAGAGCTAAATTATTTTATTGATCGTTTACTGCGCGTGTACTTATTACATGTATAACGGCAGAGTCTACCGCCAGTTTTTCGCTCAAGCATCGCAAGGGAAAACCTTTACAAAGCGGCGAAAAAAGAATTGTGGTGCATGTGTTCAATGCACTCACAGAAAAGAATCTGTCTTTGTCAGTGAGAAAAGTCGAACAGCTGTGCTCTGAACTTACAAGTGTGAGTGTTAGATGCGTAGGAACATCGCGACATGAAATTGAGACAACAGGAAAACTTACCACTCCAGGGGCGATATTGCTGTGTGGCGAAGACGTTATTTGAGGACAATTAGATTGTACCAGGACACAATTCGCAAAATATACTACCTTGACGAGACTTGGGTGAATGAAGGACACACGACAATTATGGCGTGACACGACTTTTAAGACTGAAAGCCAAGCATTTTTGCAAAGTATGTGTGCGGGTTTTAAAAAATCCCAGTGGAGAAGGCCGAAGGACTTTCATTATAAACTTATTTCAGTTTCATTGCTCATTCATTCAGTTTCAACTTGCTCAGTTTCATTATAAACTTTAATATTCAAGCATGCCTTCATATTCTTATTTGTATGATTTTATCTATCTTCCTGGCAATTATTGTGACGTTTACTGCAGGTTTAAATGTAACGGGAAGGCACCGCCTATGGCCTATGGCGCGAAAGCATTAGCCAATTAGGACGGGGGGAAGGTAGTTGCACGGGGATTGATACATGTCAATGAGGCAAGGTTATATGAAACAGAGATTAGTATACAATCAGGCTTAGAGATATTTTGCTTACAAAGCAAAACAACATAACAATAATAACGGCTTAAACAATGCCTGTACTTTGGAGGACAATGTGACCCAAAATCTACGATACGCCAAATATGGATTTCTTAACGTTTGTTTCATAATAATGTTCTACTTTTAACCAGAACTTTTGCCTTCGGATGCACAGTACCCAGTGAGGAGGCTCTCACAACGAAATTCTTTAGTAAATGGCCGTTTTGGTCAGTGTATCATCATTATCCCACAGATAGAAATGGTAATCCTCACCTTTCATTTTAGTGATGCTAAACATAATAAAACTCACTTTCGGTCAATACATTCATCAAACATTACCTGTAACGAGGTACCCATATGTAGCATTTACCCTCCACATTCAAATATATGCGCATTATTAAAGGATGCCCATAACTATAAACGAAAGTCTGGCTGGCGCTACTTTTCATTTGGCGTGATAATTCCGAATTTATGGATATGACCGTGCAGATCAGCAACAAACTAGCGATAATACGGTGCAATAAATCATGAAGAAAGCATCCCATACATTAACGTGCATCCTCTCTGTCTGCGGAAAACTGAATATAAAATGTGTGCAATAATTCTGTTTGCACTACGCATTAATAGGCTTCAGCTTCAAACGCTGCCCATTCACCTGAAAAAATTGACGCTGTATTAATCAGAGGCTACATTCATACGTGGAATTAAATAAAATCCCATGTAAATACACGAAACACTTTTTTTCAACCACAGGCGAGCTGTATTAACACAACATGAGCAGAGAGACTAGCGAACCTCTATTATATCGTGGTAGCAGAGAGAAAAAATGTGCTAATTATTTTGCACTCATATGAAATAGAAAAATCTGTGCCTGAAGGAAGCGTAGGCTTGCACGTTTTCACGAATAGCATATTGTGCTTTATTCTACTTCTTGCTGTAGTTATTTATTTCTCTACCAAGTTGGCTGAAGAAGTGTTACTGTCCATCTAAAAATTCACTAGAGATATTCTCCCTAAATACGTATAAACCTAAAAACAAAAGGTTCAGAAAAAGGCTCTTGTGCATCAATGTACTGTCTGTCCACAGCATGACCCATAAACGAAAACTTGGATAAATAGTAAATGATACTCTCGATTTCATCCCAAAGTGCAGCCAGGACGTCGCAGGAGTGTTGAGGTATCTGTGGTGTTTGTAAGGCAGAGCGTGATCCACTGTCCTATACAGTTCCTTTTGTTCAAGCCTTGTAGACCACGGCAGTTTGTCTGGACCTCGACAGAGAGGAGGTTTTGTTGGTGTCGGTATACCACCAACATGATACGGAATTGTATCAAATGGTTGAGTGTTTAGGCAGCTAATTAATAAAGAGTTACTGAATGTAATGTCTACCTTTCCATCCTAGCCCTGTATCCAAGTGCTATAATGGCCGGCGACTTCAATGCCAAACACCAGCGTTGGCACTGCTGCAGACACCAGATGTAAGGAAATCATTCAGCTTAAATGCGCGGGTCCTGAACTTCACGTACAGGGTCCCTGGCAGCCCACACATTATCCGGAAGGAGGAGGAGGGCCGGCATCAGTCATCGACTTTGCGATCAGCAAACGCTTCCTGTTTCATTTGCCCCGACATCACTCAATGCACTTCATTCCGACCACGATCCAATGTTGAGATCACCGGAGTTGCTAGCCACGGCATCTCTTCAAACGCGAGAGGTCGACTAGGAAGGCTTCCAGAATTGACTTCGCAATTCCATACAGCCAAATCCAAAACTCAGACATCCCTGCCCTAAAGGTCTCTTTACTTCACGTCCATAGAGTCTCAAACGGCCCCAGCTCCTCTCCATCCGGATGTCCTTACTTTGAACATAATCCTTCATCCACAGTTCCTGTGTGTGACACGGTGACTACCAGCGACACATGCCATACAATCGAACGCTCCTGCGAGGATTACGCCGGGTGGTCAGTGTCCACTTGCCCGAGCCGGCGCAAGCGGGGGAAGCGAAGTGGCCAGGCTGCGTGTCGAGGGTGGTGACGTGTGGAGGAAAGCAAAAACCCATCGCAGCACTTCGGATAGTATACCTCCCCTCTCCGTGGCACACATGGTCTGGCTTATGATCCCCAAGCTAAAGGAGTGTGTTCGCTGAGTACCTTGACGTTACTTGCGAGCACAGTAGAACCCTAGGACGTCATCTTTTCATTTTTATCTTTCGAGTCTGCCGTCGACGCGGAGCGGTTGCTAGTGATTATGCCAAGGGAACTCCAGGCCGCACCCCAGAGCCTCAAACCTAAAAAGACGGTGGGCCCTGACAGTCTGATTCCTTCATGCCTTGCCACCTTCCCTTAAACGCCAGGCTCTTCTTGCCGAGGGTGTTCAATATGTGTATCGTGGGGTACTTGCCACGTGAGCCGAGAGGCCCGTGTGATTCTCATGTTGAAGCTTTCTTCAAGTACAGATCCATAAGCTTCTTTTCTACCTTCTCGAAAGTACTCGAGAAGCTCGTCTGAAACCGCTTGTCTCCACTACTGGGCGGCAGTCAAGCTATCCGCTATCATCATTTCGGATTTCATCCGGGACACTCGACCACTCAGCAGCTGCTACGGATGGTGGTCAGCACGTAGCCATTGTGGCTCAGTGGTTAGAGCAATCGTGCGGGGACTGGAGAATCCGTGGTTCAAATACCGGTCATGGCATTGAATTTTTCAGTGCCATTCTTAACTTCCCGAACCTTGTTCTACACAAGGCTAGCGTGAAGGAACAATTGGCATTTTTTCATGAATATTTACCGAGGTAGTGGTGTACAAAAATACTCTCTGCATAAAACACACATCCAGCAAATGAGGTACAAGGAATTCTTAAATTTTCATTGTGTGGTGCAAGGCACAATTTATTTTCCTTACCATGTGATGTAATGGAAGTATTGTGTCGTCTTACCTTGTAGAGCAGTGGGATCTGGCTATAAAATTTGTTCTAATGAGCTAGTTAGATTTATACATTCTTAATTCCTTCCCCGTTAGATTAACCGATACAGTAAGTAACCGTAAAAAATTACGCAAATACAAATAAATCTCTGCAGTTTTCAGTAGCACGCTGTGAAATCCAGCGTTGAACTTGTGATCTGATGGCATCTGATGCTCAGCAATCACTTGAACATGCTTGACCGAATATCAAAGGTCGCAATGTGAACTATTCCAATCAACGGTTGTACAATAAATATCCTTTATTAACACATGATCTGTCAAAAAGCATAGATCCCTTTTAATGAACAAAGGGCAACGGGGTTGCGCAAGCTCTCATCAGCAACCATAGCAGTTCTGATTTATATAAAAAACAAAGCAGTGTACACTTCATATAATCCCACTAGTTTTCTAATTCCAGCTTGCACATAGTGTTTGAATTTTTAATCATGAAAGTACAAATATGACGATTCTTTCATACAAAGGCAAGCATATATATTCCAATCATTTTATTACTGTATAGTTCAAGTATATAAAGGAAGCGTTACATTTGATAACGATATATCGCCGAGGGTCCTCGTTTTGAGGTCCCAGAATAATGTGTGTGTGTGTGTGTGTGTGTGTGTGTGTGTGTGTGTGTGTGTGTGTGTGTGTGTGTGTGTGTGTGTGTGTGTGTGTGTGTGTGTGTGTGTGGTTGCGTGCATGTATGTGCTCATTCCATCTAAAAATGCAATTTCGAGATTTCATCTGAAACGCACTGCTTTACATTTTGAGGCAAACAATATCCATCCTCCAAAGATAAGTATGTATGTGTTCGGACGCTTTTATGTACGGCATTTCCATGAAATTTTCCGTCCTAGACTATCCTTTAGGCCGCGCCATGGATAAGTGGTTAGACTGCTTGGCTCTCACAAAGTCGGCCCGGGTTGGATCCCGGGTGACCGCAAAGTGAGATTTGTGGGGTGCAAAATGGTGCTGGGGCGGGTTTTCTCCGGATCCTCCGCTTCCCCCCGCCAGCATCCCACCTATTGCTCCATCATCTTTCCATCACCTCATCTCTCTTACCTTCACTTCCGGCATTGGGCTGATCACTCCCCCTGGAATCTCTTTATTCAGGAAACCTCTGATCCTCAACCCGTTGGCTATGGGCATCGAGGTTGCGAGGTTCAGAAAGCCCTGCGTTCCACTTAAGGAAATGCAGAATTTCATCCATCCATACTATCCTTTACATGGAAAAAATACTTTTATATTCTGAAAACATTTCATAATGTTTTAACATGTTTTGAAATACTGAAATGAAAATATAAAATGTTATTTTTCAGTTTTACTTAGTCTGTGAAGCCTTCTTTTAACTGCGTTTTGTTGTTACTTTTAAATAATTTCAATTTAAAGATTTTCTGGGAGAGCTGCATTATGAGGCCTTCTGAAACAAAGCATTTTAAAAACTTTTTAAGTACTTTTAAGTTAAATAATAATTCAAGGCGGCGACACGATGATTTGCACATAAATGTACGAATGTGTTCGTAAAATAAGGTTTCCAAGGCGCTGGAGCTGTGAGGAACGCTATTACGCGAGATATGGCAACACTGGCGTGTAGCTTGATTTCACGCCTTCAAATCCTCACCACAAGGAACCCGTTGCAACCATTAGTCTTGGCTGGGCAGCCGTTTGCGATGGAGCTTCCCATCACTTCTGCCGCCAAGTGCGAGTCGCGTGCAGTGATCCGTTTTTTGAGTGCCAAGGGCACTACCCCCACTGAAATTCATCGTCAGTTATGCGAAGTCTATGGGCCACAGTGTATGGACGTCAAAAACGTGCGAAAGTGAGTCAGAGAGTTCAAAGAGAGACATACAGACGTCCATGACGAGTAGCGTTCTGGTCGGCCTTCGGTTTCAGCCAAAACAATTGCAAAATTGGAGCAAGAAATGCTTAAAGATCGGCGTGTGACAGTTTGCGAGATGTGCGAACTTATCCCTGAAATCAGTAAGACTACGATTGACAAGATTTTGACCGGATGGGACACCCTCACCCATCCCTTCTACAGTCCAGAATTAGCACCTAGTGATTATAATCTGTTTCCCGAGATAAAGTTACACCTGGGTGGAACACATTTCAGATCGACGATGATTTGAGAAACGAGGTTGAGCGCTACCTGCGCAACTTGGCGGGAGAGTGCTATGACAAGGGTATACAAAAACTGCCACAGCGCATGCAAAAGTGTATCGATCGCAATGGTGAATATGTTGAAAAATAGCTGTAAGTTCCACCTTTCCATCGATGTAACATTCATTGACAATAAACATGTTTTCTATATTAAAATTGGAGACCTTATTTTAAAGGCACGCCTCGTATAATTGTGAGAGCCTGACACGATGTATTCACAATGAAAGTTAGGCAACCCTGTTTCTACAGGTAGAGAGCGGTTATCAGAATGGGTCCAGCGATGCGAAATAATTTGTCAACTTTTCGTTATATAAATTAAACAAAAAGCAAAAGTTACAGGTTTCAGTTTCCTTTGTCAAAATGTTATTTTGGACGGGTATAGCGTTATTGTAAGGATGTGGAATTAAGCTCCAAGCAAACTAAAAATAACACGACTGCTAAAGGGAGCTCCATTGAGAAATACAATTTTATCTCAGTAGTTGCTAAACAGGCATCTTTAAATACCGAAATGGCACAGAAGATATCCAGGTGGAATTCGTGATGGATGATGGCAGATGAAATGTATGACAGTTTTAAAATAGTCAACCGGCTTTCCAGCAAACAACGCTTTTACATTGTGTTGAAGGTGTGATTTTCAATTTTGTCTCTTTGTCGCAAGTACGTCAGATGACGTCACAGAAGCAATGATTTTTTTTTGTAGGTAGCAAGTGTCGTGAATGATTTGTTTCTATAAAAAGAACAAGAAGGCGAGCATTTTCTAAGAGCTTTGACATTGGATTTTGAACAATAAAAATGCTTTGCTCATTTGAATTTCGCTGCAGAGAGAACAACATAATCAGCACTTTAAAACAAAAGACTACGTTCCTCCTTCGACATTCTGGATGAATTCTCACCCTCGCGGAGGGAGGGCATCTTAACGCTAATGGCACATAGACAGGAATGCCACTTAGCGTGCATTAAGAACGCCCTCACACTAATGGTACTCGAATCGAGGACCCCTTGAACATTAAAACGAGCGTGATGCGAGTACCAGATAGCACTGATGTACTAAATCTAAGTGGTACGGTGAACAGGATTCAAGAGCTCAATCAGAATTGTGTTAACTTAGTTATAGCACGTATATCGCAGGAACACATTAGTAACGGAAGAAAACCTAACCCATAAATGGAATGGAATCGAACCGAATAGAACTGGCATATTCATGGTGCAAAATGTGCCCAACATGGAGCACTATCATTTAGTGCTGAATACAAGCTAAATAAAAACACAAACTAGCTTGTTTATTATATAAAAGGTTATTCTTATATCCAGTTTGCTTTAAACACGACAGACATCAAACTAGGCAACACGGGCCTGAAACCCCATACCTATGCAATATGTAGGTATGTGCGTGGGCGCGCGTAGCTGAAATACGAAAACATCTTTCAGGGATCTTGCACGATTTTCAAAAAGTTTCTCTCTTCCTGTACTAGCCTTTATATGAAAATCAGTTCGTTGATTTTAATTTTTCAAAGAGGCTGTAACGATGTTGATTAAAATGTTTAATACATTGATATGATAAAGTATAACCTCTTGAATTCTCGCTGAATATATTATAAACTTCTCTTTATTATTACAGTAAACGCGATCGTTCCGGCATTTATTTTCCGTTTAAACAGTTTTGTGTCTTAGAGCGTTGTGTTTCAATACGTAGATTTACAGTGAAGGTAATATGGAATGAAGTGTAAATAATAATAGACGGACATATATTATGTACTATATTTTCAACTTACATACAATAATTGTAGTTTATAGCCTAGGTTTTCTGGCTGTTTTCAGTTTCCCCTTGCCAATCTGCAACTATCTGAATATCAGCATCATTTACTTCACTACACACAGCATTCAAAGCAATGTTATGGCGATGTTTGAAACTTTCGAGGCATCCACTAAAAGCCCTGGAACTGATTTTGCCTAATCTCTAAAACCTTGCCCCGCTGACATGTATCACTCCGCGTGCAACTACCTTCCCCCTCATCCTAATTGGCTAATGCTTTCGCGCCAAAGACCATAGGCGGTGCCTTCCCGTCATATTTAAACCTTCAGTAAACGTCATAACAATTGCCAGGAAGATAGATAAAATCATACAAATAGGAATATGAAGGCATGCAAAAATAATGAAGTTTATAATAAAACTGAGCAAATTGAAATTCAATGAATGAGCAATGAAACTGAAACAAGTTTATAATGAAAGGCCTTCGGCCTTTTCCAGTGGGTTTTTTAAAACCAGCACACATACATTGCAGAAATGCTTGTCTTTCAGTCTTAAAAGTCGTGACACGCCATACTTGTCGTGTGTTCCTCATTCACCCAGTGGCCGCGCCGTGGCTCAGTGGTTAGATCGCTTGGCTCTCACCAAGGCGGCCCGGGTTCGATCCCAGGCGACTGCAAAGTGAGATTTGTGGTGGACAACACGGCGCTGGGGCGGGTTTTCTCCGGATCTCCGGTTTCCCCCGCCATCTCATTCCACCGGTGCTCCATCTTCATCTCATGTATCATAAGTGTCATCGGCTGCTGTGCCGTATGTAGTAAAAGCGGGATCTAAACACTACACATTTCATTTCATTCACCCAAGTCTCGTTATTCACCCTCACTGTATCCCAGTAGGCTGATTGTGCTTAAATAGCGTCTTCGCCACACAGCAATATCGCCCCTGGAGTGGCAGTTTTCCTGTTGTTTCAATTTCATGTCGCGATGTTCCTACAAATCTAACACTCACACCTGTAAGTTCAGAGCACAGCTGTTCGACTTCTCTCACTGACAAAGACTGATTCTTCTCTGTGAGTGCATTAAACACATGCACCACAATTCTTTTTTCGCCACTTTGTAAAGGTTTTCCCTTGCGATGCTTCAGCGAAAAACTGGCGGTAGACTCCGCCATTATACATATAATAAGTACAGGTGCAATAAACGATCAGTAAAATGAGTTAGCTCTCGCACTCGACACAACACACCTTCGAATGGTGATATATGACTAATCCAGTTCAAAACAAGGTTAGTGATAAAAGTCATGTAAACAAATATGTTATCACTACCGCTAAAGCATCGTGCCATGTGCTTAAGAGCAAAGGAACCTTCTCCTTACTTCGTTTAAGAATTAACGTGCATTTCAGATAAATCAAATCTGTTGCGTAATATATTT
The DNA here is from genome assembly GCA_030765055.1 of Mantis religiosa. Classification (NCBI taxonomy): domain Eukaryota; kingdom Metazoa; phylum Arthropoda; class Insecta; order Mantodea; family Mantidae; genus Mantis; species Mantis religiosa. The sequence goes on along the minus strand of CM060948.1, from coordinate 289,641,193 downwards.
AATTCAAACAGTTACAAAAATATAAATTTGATAATTCTCTTCCAACATATAAAGATATATCACCATGTTAAATAACGAACTAATTTTTACCGCACAACATCTATACAACAGCTGCCAATGAGAGGTGATATGGTCACGTGACCGTTTACAGATACGGGGCATGCTTATGTGAAACAAGGATTAATTTTCTTCCCTGCTGTTCCCTTTTACCACTCGTCTTCAATTTTTATTGTTTCAAAATCTCATAAGTCTGAGTTTTACACACTTTAAACAACACAGTTAATTCTTTAGCTGGACGTTTGTTCTTTTCGTGTACTTCAATAACCTTAATTTTTTTCCTCCAGTGATAAATATCTTATGTTTAGAACACATTTAGCAGAATTTTTGCGCACAAACTAGGCTTTTAAAATCGCCAAAGTTCACAGTTTTCTTCCACTCGTACTTGATCACTTGTAACAACGAAACTGAGAATGAACATTCTGCAAAACACTTGCACGTTCAGCTCTACACTGACGCCGCCAGTACAGCTCTTTCATGACGGTCTCTACTAACGCCATCTAGCGTGAGAACCCTGCACTACGTCTGCGAGTGGCAGCGCCCTCGGAGTCCTGTTTCTTTTGGGTCCCCCCTCGTATGGGTCCCAATCTGCTGTTTACATTTATACGAGCTCATTAATGAGAAAAGTCGGCTTCTAAGGGTTGTCTGCATGTGCTGAATATTAACTTGATTTCAAACCACTTCTGCGTCGCGATTAGCTAAATAAATGGAATAAGAATACATTTAAATTTGAATACTAGATAAAATATGTAAGCGATATTTGTGAATTTGAGATGTGTTGTGAAAGTCGTGGGAATTTAAGGAATCATTTCTTAAGCCACACTGCTAGAGATAACTGCAGAAGTTCCCTGTACAGTGAGAACGGCTATTTATCATCACGCTCATGAACTTGTAAATCATATTTATAGCTTGCAGGGCAAACTGTGTTATAAATGTCGTGCCTATTGTAACCAGGCCTTAGTTGCTTATTGCGCTAGATGCCCGGAGTTGCATGATTAATTGCGCCGCAGTTCTTGGCTTGTGAGCTCTAAAAGTAATATAGGTTGCATATTGGTTTGATTTATCGTACTGCAGGGTTGTTGCTGGAGCTGAGATCCTTGTAAATCCCTAAGGCATTCTTCCTAATCCGTATAAAGGAGATACAGGGAGAAATGAGTGCAGTCCATTTTGTGATTAGACTGACATCGCAACTAAGATGTTCACAGTAATAAAGCGAAACAACTGTTATCACGTGATCAAAATATATCACGTGGTACAATATTTTAAGTCTATGATTGGCCAAATTTAGAATCTATTCCTATTGGTTGGAAGCGGGATAGCAACTCGACCGCATTCTTCATTGGCTGGAGTAGTTAGTTTCTAGCCCCATCTATTATGTGTTGCAAATGGGGTGAGTTCTGGAGTCCAGCTAATCAGATGCCGTATCACACTCAGCGTTGCCAGCTTGTTACCCCACTCCTTTATATTTCCCTCTCTCTCGCTCACTCAAACAACATGTAGGTCTGCTTGGCGCAGACGCTAGGGTAAGCAAATTATATTTTACAAACTTTTACAATGATGCAGTTGCTAAAATCAAAATTGGAAAAAGCATTTTCGCAAATAATATATATTTTTAAATACTATAACTATAATTATAGTTTATGAATTACTTGCTTTTCTATTCCAGTGAAACTGCAGTGGCTCATCCATATCGCTGTCAATGTCACTTCCCGTTAAGAGACAATTCGTCTGAGTCTTGCAAATTTATGATTATAGATTCCTAAATCTCGTCACGTGCTATTTGTTTCTTAAAATCGTCTTCTTGAAGGTTTTCCGAATGCCTTACGCAGTGTTCCCAGTCCTGTTGTGTTACTTTGTCAATTTCTTCGTGAACAAGTCGTTCAGCGTCCGTCAGTTTAAAAGTATTATTTATGTTTGCAACCCCCCTTTTTATTTGAGCCCACGCCAACTCAATTGGATTATATTGGCAGTGGTAAGGTGGGAGGCGTATTACCTCGTGTCCCGTTTTAATTTTAAGTTGATCCATCTGATACACTTTTTCCGTGTTTTTAAACGGAAGTACTCTTTGCAATAACTCATTTTTAGCTTCTGTTTCCAAAACGTTTTTAAAGAACGTGCACACCTTAAAAATAATACTTCGAGCCTGACTTCGCAATACCTGTGTTTTTGACTCGCCACTAAATTCAACGCAAGAAGCCATTGCACTATTTAACTCTTACTCTACTGTTGTGTAAATAACAACTGAATGATATTGATCTGAACTCTCCATAGTAAATAAACACTTTTTATCCAGCATTCATTCATAAACATAAGCATACAGCAGTCTACAGGCTAACATGAAATGAAGTGTTTGCTCTTTCTCGAATTTAGCACCTTGACTTATTCATAGTAATTCTTTTATCACGTCATATCAGTAGTTTAAATTTGTTCTGAGTAATTAAAAGTATATATACATATGTATATATATACACACACACACACACACACACACACACACACACACCAACCACTTTGAACTCTCTAGAGTAAATAGAGATTACGAACCATCCATAAACAAAGATATAATGTGACCAGACACGTTCTGCCAGGGCAGCAGGAAATTTGTTTCCTCTCGCTCGAATTGGCTTATTCAAAGTAATTCTTTTATCACGTTATGTCAAACATTTACGTTTCAGTTCTGAGTAATTACAAATATACGTACACGCATACATGCCAACCAATAATAATATTCATTATGTCGCGATTTATTGTTATAAAACAGGCAATGGTGGTTTATTTATTTATGTTAGGAAAACTATTTGAGCTAAAAATATGGGGTTTTCATGGTTATGTTATACATTACTCTCTACCTTCCACATGTATAAGTGTTGCAAAATCTGAATTTCTGTCTTAGCGCGAATAGTATTTATTAGAGATTGATTAGTTTGCTGCTCGTCACACACCACATAGTGGGAATGCAATACGACAACACCGCAGGACTCCGATTGGTTGCTCACCTAGTGGCGCTCAAGGACAAACACCTTCCCATTTGAAACACATAATAGTAGGAGTCGATCCATATCTACGAGAACCTTTATCAGAGACATCAGAATATCTTCCCCATGTGGAGTAAATCGCGTGATATGTGCTGGTTTTTGCTTTTGCGCTGTGAACACTTCGTTTGCGATGTCAGTCTCATTTAAAATTGGACTTAACTTATTGAGAAGCAGTAATAGTAAGATGGCGCCAGGTGTGAACACTGTAGAACACTCGAGAGAAAACTTCTATTGCAGTCTTAAAATGCACCAGATGCTGCGGTTATTACCTAAATTTTATGAAATGTACAAGTGTTCATTAAGCTCCGAGAATAATACTTAGAGCATATTTACTTTTTGTTTTGTTTTTCTGTTTTTGTTAACGCGTTTCCTTGAATTTTTTTTCCAGCCCCCTTTTCCACCCTATTCTCTACTGCGTAGTTAAGCAGCGCATTTTGTGAAAAACATCAGCCATTATGACTTTTTGAAAGAGGTCCTTTAACGCTCATGTTTATGAACTTTTGTTCCCAAGCTGAATGCATCCAAAAGCAATTTCTTTCGAAAGACTAACCATAATGACATAAACCACTCTTTGCGTTGCACACTTAACAGTTCATTGTAGATCTGAGGACTGTTTTAACTGCATATATTATTGTTGATATAATTAATGTTCCACATACAATTTTCAGCGCCATCATTTTAAATAAATTATTTGTAAACTGTGCCAACGTATGGAAAGATAGAGCCAGACTGAAAAATTCAATGCCATAGCGCGGGATTTGAACCACGGATCTTCTGTTTGCCGCCCAGCCGCTCTAACCCTTAAGCTGCTATGGTCAATGTGCCAACATGACATTAAATTCTCCAACTGACTCGTATTTTTCCCGGTAAACCACTTAGGAGATCTCATAAACACATGAGACAACTACCTTAATGGCGACTTACAACATGTAAGTACTTTAAGGCCCGGGGTTTATAGCTAACCACTATTAGGTCAATTAATGGAAATTAATTGTTCAATTTATTTGTCTTGTCGGCGCGTTGGCCATAGTAGCTCAAGGGTTAGAGCGGCTGGACGGCAACCAGAAAATCCGTGGTTCAAATCCCGGCAATGGCATTGAATTTTTTAGTCTGACTCTATCTTTCCATACTTTAGCCTACACACGGCCAGTGTGAAAGGACAATTAATTTCCATGTGCTAACGTGTTTTTTATTTTTATTTTCCTACTGTTAAATAGAGGAAGTATATAGACAAATTTACGTTCCTGATCGTCTCACTGATAAAAAACTATCAAGATAAAAAATATCGCGCACTGTATTTGTGTCCATAAGGGAGAGCAAAAGGGAGGGGAGGGAGAGAGAACAAGAGCAGCGTAACTTACAAAGGATGTTTCCAATAAGAAATGCGTAGAGGAATGTCAAAGCCATCAGATACCAACTGGTGTTTAAACATTTGACAATCGCTTGGACTTCCTGTATTTCCTTGTACCTACAGAGGAGTGTGTAGTAAAACCATTTCTACATTCATCAAAATTAACAAGTAGAACTTAAAAAAAATAAGATTTTGTAGTAACAGGTTTTTGGAAGAATGGGTAGAGAAATACTGTTAATATAACATATTTTTAAACTGTTAAACTCTGCAGCTCCCTTCGCCTTATTGGGTTAAACAGCAGAGACTCTTCTTCCCTGTTATTTTCTCCCTACCCGCTCCATTATGTTTCTCACTCCCAATCTCTCCAATCCTGTTTCTTACTCCTCTCTCTGGAGGTACATATTAATTAATTTGAGGTTTTGAAAATTGCTAATAAAGTGGTTTATCTGTGAAGTTGATTGAAGTTAAAACATAATTTGAGGTGCCCAGGATGCTCCCGAGGGGTGAACGAGCTTATCCCCCTTGGTTACGCGCAGCACCTCCCGTAGATCTTAGAATGACTGCATAGCAGGCCCACGACACCCCCGAGTAGCAGTCTGTTTGTAGAGTTTTTATCGAGCTATAGAGATTTTATTTTATTTTATTTTAATTTATACTGGCGGGTCTAAGAGTTCTGCTGGTGTTGGATGCGCTTATGTCCATGAGGCCGAACCCTTCACATTCGGTCTCCATGGTAGTACTTCCGTCTACACTGCAGAGCTCCATGCAATACACTTTGTCATTGTACATGTTCGCCGCAGGAGCTTGGGTAATTGCCTTATCCTGAGCGATTCCCTTAGCGCACTGCAGAGCCTTCGTGAGCTGTACAGCTCACATCCACTTGTACAGCGTATCCAGGACACCCTCCACGTTTTACACGCCGCAGGCGTAAGCGTGGTGTGTGCATGGGTTCCTGGCCACGTTGGTCTAACAGGGAGTGAACGAGCGGATTCGGCGGCTAAGCTTGCGACTATTCAGCCCAAGATTACCCTACGGATCGTTACCTCGGAGGACTTCCGTCATATATTACTTAGCACTGTGGTGTCCTCCTGGCTCACAGTGGTCCACTCTGCGCAGGAATAAACTACGCTTTGTGAAGGACGATCCTGTTCGTTGGGTAACCTGCCGTCCGTCCCGTCGTCAGGAAGTGCAATTGGCTCGGTTGCGTATTGGCCACTGCTTTTTACACATAGCCATTTTATTACAAGGGACCTTGCCCCAGTTTGTCCGCATTGCGGTGATGCCCCCTCCGTTAGGCATGTTTTAGTAGTGTCTTAACCTGGCTGGTGTTCGCAGGTCTCTTCAGCTGCCGGCAAGCATGGCAGAGGTGCTGGCGGATGACCAGGAAGCGGTGGCCAAAGTTTTTAGATTCTTTTTAACTCTGAATTTTAGAATTTAGTCATTAAGTTTTATCCGTTTTATCCTTTTATGGTTTTATCTGTTTTATGGTTTTAACGTACTTTCAGATTTTGACGTACACGGATGTGTTTGTTTTATTTCAGATGGACGTATTTAGTTGTGTTTTATCCATTTTTTTTTTTTTAGCATGGTTAGATCTTTAAGGGCGGTGATGACCGCGCTGCTGAGCGCCCTCAAACCTAATCATCATCGTCATCGTCATCATCGTTATCATCGTTAAAACATAAATAAATGATTTTGCAACAACAACAACAAATACTGTGCCTCTGACTTTAGAGGACGGTGAAGGGTTCATACATAAATATGTATACAAATTTTGAACCCATAAAGATTAAGTAAAACGTTTTGGTAGTTTGGTTTTCTTTCTTTCTTTGGAGTATTCAACTTGCTTCATGTCTGTATCTCTTAACTCCGGCTTATCCGTATTATATTCCCCTACGATGAAGTGTTTCCGCTCCTTCAATTTTGATTATACAGATTCCATTTTTAAGCTACCTATCCTGGCTATCAATTCTAAATATTTGTACTTGTAAGTTATACTTTTACAAATTTCTGCCACAGTTTTTTCTGTTAGATACCTTTCAACTTAACTGATCGAAAATTGGCTTTTGTGCCTTTAAGACATGCACAACAAAGATAATTGTTTTTGAAGGTTTAGTTATATACCAGGTGGAAGGGCAGTTACTATACTAATTTAAAGTAGCTGTCATTATTTGGAACACATTTCATAAGCTGAAGTGCTTCTCTGGTCGTTGCCAAGGTTTTTCGAGAACATAAAGGCATAATGGCAACGTTGCAGAGGTTGTTGGACCACCGCAGCAGGGTTTTCACTTTCAAAACAGTTGGAAGAGACCATGTAAATGGATGCATCTTTCGCTTTCTGATTGGCGTAGTTTTCATGAGCGTAAACAAACGCTTCTTTATGTTATAATAAATTTTATAATATAATATATCATACTATAATTATATTATAATCTTATAGTAAATGCATCTGAATCTTCCAGGGTGTATTTCACAACGTAAACTCTCAATTTATGGTCATTTTGTATCAGCTCTTTCACATTAAATTTAAATATATTTTGCATTTCATAGAAATGAAACCATAATCACTGAAACCATTTTCTGAGTTGTTAACACAAAACGACATCATAGCCCTTATTCAACAGTGGAAAATATTCCTTCCATGTTATGCTGTTCAAGTGTAGGCCAGTAGCTTCTCAGTTGCACTTGTTTCACCATTGCATTACCCTATCGTCGTGAATGAGGAACGTGTGGAAAATAAAACCGCTAGTAACCCTTCAATTAAAACAGTAGTGGCAGAGGGGTAGGTTATGTTTTGTTTGTATTGTTGCTTGGTTCCACATCCACATGTCTGTTAAGTGGTACTCGAAATATCTTAAAAGTTACTAATTATTTCAAAATCCTCTGTTATCTCACGAGCTGCTACCGAAACTGTCAGAAATAGGGCACTCTACTCATCTTAATCTTCATTCTCGTTGAATAAGTACCTAAGTTGGAAGATTTTTAAAACGGCTGATCAAAGGAAAAAAATACTATTTTTGTTGTAATACTTTCTTGAATAACATATTGGGAGGAATGTAATGTTTGCTTCCTGCTTTAATATGAGTGCCTAAATATGTGTAAGTTACGGGTTTTATAATGCACCAAGGAAACATTTAAAACGAAAAAAAGGTGAATGTTTTAACATTTTTGCCAGTTTTGGAATATGCCTTTCTCCTTTAAGCTTCCGATGACATACGCCACTTACCATGGTGTAATTGTTTTATGTACGTACACGAATAGTGGTAAGACAAAATTGACTTCCTCCTATCGCCTTTTTGTAAATTGGAAAATTTGTCAGTTACAGTAAACCTATAAGGTTTGCGTGTCATTAAAATCCCCAGTTATATAAGATAACTTGGAGCTTTTGATTTCAGCACCGTTAGAAATCTTTGCCCACATTGCTTCGGGAAGGTGTTACGGGTACGTACGATCTGTTCTAGAAGTTAACGCACTTGTATTACATCGTATTTTATAGTCGATTTAGCCATTCTTGGGTAGAAGGATTACAAATACATGCATACACGAAAGGAAACACGCGCCGCATATTAAAATGCTGTTTTTGTCTATAGGTAGCCCATAATACATAAGTTTAAAATAGAAAATTGCCGCTAACATGGTGGTTAAAGTCGTATTAATGTATAAAGCTTCCATTTACAATTCGTCCACTAGTATCCCGGTAGTGTACCCTTGATATCGGATAGTTGAATTATAATCGAACCCATTCGCGGCCCATCTATACTCCGTGAGATGACCAGCAATCGCCGGGGAACTTGGGCAGGCAAAGGCGGACTAGAATCCTTACCTGTTTGTTTTTGCCTTCGGGAGGAACCCATTTGGCCATCGGGGGGATTTGTTTTCTCTAGTGGCGCACATATACATATACAGCCATGTCTGAGGCGGGACTCGAACCCGGGACTCTCTGCGCGATGGAACGCTAGTGACATACGCTCTAACGGCCATGGCTACGAGGGCCGGCTATATCCTTACCTTATAATGGATGCTGGAAATTACCTTACGCTCTCAAACAGGCAGCATATCTCGTGTAAATATTCTTGCTCACTCTCCGAACCTCAGTAGCAGGCATTCTTGTGATTTCTTGCACAATGTTTTCCCTAAGCTCCTGTTATATGTGAGGATTGGAATGATACACGTCTCTTGATACTGAAGCCCTATCGCTACACACGTATGCAAGCGTTAAATCCAAATGATCCCACTGAATCAATCCTTAGAAAGGGGTTTCATTGAGCCACAGCATTTGTTTTCCGCTGATGAATTTTTGTTTCATTTAACTGGACTTCTGAATACTCAATAGTCGATACGGTGCTTTAGATAAACCTGTGCTACCGGATGAAACGCCTCATTGTGATCTGAAAATTGGATTGCCAGAAGAATAATATCGCCCGTATTCTTTGATGAAACAAATGCAGCGCAATATCAAAGGTTAATTCTGAGCCCATTTTTCAATCGCTTGACTGAAGAAGAGAAATCGTACTAACGAGTTGTGACTTATATTTATGGGGTTCTTTAAAATATGAAGTGTATCGTTCCAATCCTCATACACTAAAGGAACTTACGGAAAATATTGTGCAAAAAATCACAGGAATACCTGCTGCTGAGCTTCGGAGAGTCAGCGAGAATACGAAGGAGGAACCCAAAAGAAACCGGATTGTTGTCATAAAAACTTTATTGATGAACCTGTTTACAAAATTATTTCAGTCACCTTCAAAATACTCTCCATTACATGCGATGCACTTGTCAAGTCTCTTTTCCCACTGTTGGAAGCATGTTTGGAACTCTTCAAGTTTGATATTGTCCAGTGCCATTTGCGAAGCTGTTTTTACCGCATCCACATCGTCATAACGCTCCTCTTTTAGCGTTTTTTTTTCATTCGTGGAAATAGGAAAAAGTCGCACGGGGCTAGGTCCAGCGAATACAGAGCGTGGGGAACGACAGACCACTTCTGAGATGCCAAATAGTGGGTCACTCGTAAGGCCGTGTGTGCTGGAGCGTTGTCGTAATGCAGAAACCAGTCTCCTGATCGTCAAAGTTCCGGGCGTTTTCTCCTTACATCCTCTAGCAGACGCCTTAAAACATCCAAGGAAGAGTGCTGGTTAACAGTGTGGCCACGGGGTACGAATTCCCGATGCACAATTCCAGGAAGATCAAAAAAGACAATGATCATCGTCTTCACATTTGACCTCACTTACCTTGCTTTTTTTGGTCTGGGAGAGTTGGGAGTCCTCCACTGGCTTGACGCTTGCTTGGTTTCTGTGTCATACCCGTAACACCAACTCTCATCCCCCGTAATGACTTTGTTCAAGAAGTTTGGGTGACGTGCAATCTCTGTTTTCAAGTCCTGACACACATTAATGTGGATGGTTTTGTGCTCCTGTGTGAGAAGGCGCGTAACAAATTTAGCAGCAACACGTCTCATGTGCAAATCCTCCCTCCAAATCCGCTGGCACGAGCTCCAACTGATTCCTGTCGCTGCCGAAATTTAGTCGATCGTTTGGCGACGATTTTCGTTGATCTTTGGGCGGACCTTTTCAATGTTCTCATTTCGCGGTGTTGAAGGGCGTCCAGAACGAGCTTGGTCTTCAACTCACATCTCACCACGTTTAAAGCACCCAAGCCACTCGAAAACCTGTGTGCGGCTCATAGCGTCCTCCTGGAAAGCTTCCTGAAGCATTTGGTGTGTCTCCGTTGCAGTTTTTTTAAGCAGGAAACAAAATTTCACACATACTCTTTGCTCTTTTAAAGTTGCCATAACGACCTCGCAGAGGTAACTCGCCAACAGTCAGAGAAACACAATACCACACTTACACGTTCAGCTCTACACTGACGCCGTCTGCACAGCTGTTTCATTAAGGTCTTCACTAACACCATCTAGCGTGAGAACCCTGCACTACGTCTACGAGTGGCAGCGCCCTCGGAGTCCGGTTTCTTTTGGGCCCCCCTCGTATGTACACGAGATATGCTGCCTGTTTGATAGTATGTCAACATTTCCAGCATCTATTATAAAGTAAGGATTCTAGTCCGCCCCTGCCGGTGTCTCGTGCAATAGAGAGAGGCCACGGGCCGGTTCAATTATAATTTAACTACCCTATATTGATCGTATGACAAACCAATAACCAAATTGGTTATTAACATTTTGAGTTCTTGAGGGCGAATCTTAAAACTACGGTTCATAAAAAGTTAATTTTTTGTTTAATGCACTTAAGACTTACAAATATTTTCATATAATTACTTCGTGCTAATATCAGATTTGATCTGTAAACTCGAAACTCCGCAGCGCGGTCCAAGGCCTACTGTGCGATCGCTGCCTCTCTCATCTCTATAAGGAATGGGGTGTAGCACTGTAGGGTGGGACGTCGTTAGTTCCCCGAATCCTTCTCTTATTTAACTTGAAGCTGTCTTCGCAACCTAAGTTTGATCTGTACGCCCATCTTGTTAAATATTTCGTTCGTTAACGATGCTAGCAATTGTCAGGATCAGTGCCACTGATGTGTCGGAGGTTCGTCCTGCAGGAGTTCTTTTACATGCCAGTAAGCCTACTGAAATGGAGCTGTTGCTTTTAAGCACACTTAAAGTATCAGGATGGACTGGGTTTGACCTCGTAACCTTGGAATCCGTTTTACTGGAGAACAAGGTCAGCACTTAATTCGTAGTTTCAGATGCTTACCTCTTCCGTCAGATACTCCTTTTTTTCTTTCTTGTTGGTGTTCAAACCTATCAGCTGGGACGGCAACTAATCCGTCCTTTTCCTAAGAGCATTAATGTTGAGACCCCTCCCCCCCAAAAAAAAAGTCTTTCTCTGCTTGAATGATAACGAAGCGGGTTGTAGGAAAAATTGCTTTTAATGGGGTGGTTTAAAATGCAGCATGACCTAGCAGTCAAACTACTTGCATCTTTTCATTAAGCTTTAACAGGATTCAAAATCTGTGTTACCTTAACAGTGAAAGCGATAGCTGCCTTCTTCATAAGGCAATTCTCAAAGAAAGCTTTTATATATTTCAGATTATTTTGTACTTACAGTCTGTCGATGGGTTAGAAGTAATTCGTTCATTCTGTTGAACTTTCAGTCACCATTCTCTTCTTTTTCTATATACTTTTAATATTGATTTTATTATTGTTTCCGTTTGTTTCACTCTCTGTTTTCTGTAGTTTCACGCATATACACTATACACTTAAACTCTTTTACCGAAGGCGGAACTCGAACCCGCAATCCTCCACGCTTCGGAACGCTAAGCACAGTACTTGGTACCTAAGACAGCGAAGTACTGCATATGGGGCAAAAGTTGCTTTTACTTACCTAATCTCGTGCAAACTATTCTTAAAAAATCTTCTTCTTTATTTACTGTTTCTTGTTAATCAGGTTAAACGTTGTAAGTAATACTGTCACTATGCATTATGTATTGTTTGGAGTACAAGGAACAAAATGCGGTTCGTCGAACTCGTGATTTTCAAATTCCACGACCTACTTACCTCACTCGCTCCATCCCTACCTCCCTACCTGTCTTTGAAATGGTACGTATAAATTATATGAAAATTCAAACGAATAATAAAGAATGTCTCAAAAGTGACAAATACCGTAAAAAGCTGTTTTACACCTTGTGTGATTTAACGAGATATATGTACATTTTTCTATAGTAAGTGTTCTTATGGTTAAGAGGGGGGAAGGTGTCAGAGGTTGTTCACTGAAAATTCAAGGCCTTTTTTGTGTGGAGAAATTGAAAGTAACGAAACCTTCTGTAGCTAAGGGGTAGTTTAGGTTGGGTAGTTTCTTAAAAATCTTCGTGTCAGATTATTCTCAACAAATCATAAGACATTGGAACATAGTATTCTATAGTCTGTGTTGAACAGGAAAACTTGGCACATTATTACGAATTTTAATTCGAAAATTCTCAACTTAAATATCAAGTTTAGTAGTTATATAACTGCGCTATATACGTACACAGGAGGATATACTTCTAAATGTTTTTATTTATTCGTTTATTTATGGCCCCTCAGGTAAGCAGTAAAACAAAGTGAATTGATACATTTACTTGACTTTCTGCCATCGTTAACAAATTCACATGTATTGTTGTAACATTCATATAAACTGTTAATTGGAAATTAATTTGCGTCCTACACACGGCTAGTCTGAAAGAACAATAAATTTCCATTAATTGTACCTAATACTGGTCCAAACTATAAAGCCCGGACCTTAAAGTGCACGTTGTAAGTCGCCGTTAAGGTAGCTGTCTCATGTGTTTATAAGAACTCCTAGTGGTTTACCGGAAAAAACACGAGTCAGTTGGAGAATTTAATGTCATGTCGGCATGTTGGCCATAGTAGCTCAAATGGTTAGAGCGGCTGGACGGAGACCAGAAGATCCGTGGTTGAAATCCCGGCTATGGCATAGAATTTTTCAGTCTGACTCTACCCTTTCATAGTGCGTCCTACACACAGCTAGTGAAAAAGAACAATTAATTTCCATTAATTGTACCTAATAGTGGTCCGAACTATAAAGCCCGGGCCTTAAAGTACTTACAGCATAGTAAGTCGCCATTAAGGTAGTTGTCTCATGTATTTATGAGAACTCCTAAGTGGTTTACCGGGAGAAACACGAGTCAGTTGGAGAATTTTATGTCACGTTGGCACGGTGGCCATAGTAGCTAAAATGGTTAGAGTGGCTGGACGGAAACAAGAAGATCCGTGGTTCAAATCCCGGCTATGGCATTGAATTTTTCAGTCTGACTCTACCCTTTCATGTTTTTTAATTATTCCGTTTGTATAACTGTTTCCCTTTAACTTACACGGTCAATTCGGGGTCTACATGTTTGTTTCTTTAACTTTGGTTTTTAATCTTATTTAACTTGAAGCACACTCTCATTCATATATGCATGTTTCTTCAAAGACTGAGAAGGCGACAAAAGGGGGGAGACTAGTGCCGCAGCTGGTAATTGAACCAGTCTTACAAATTATGAATCAATTGCACTGTAGTACTTGTAATCATTAGTAGAATAAAATGGCATTTCAGCCGACCAGTTAAAGAACTTTCTTTTAGAATATGAATATGAACTATTTATTCTGGGGACAAGCTCTTGTACTGAAAAGGAAGGAAAGAGCCAGAATTGCAAACTAAGTTTCCCTAGGCTAACATTACGAACACTGTAATAAAATTTTTATTTTTAAAAGCTGTACATTTTCCCTGTGGCCGGTTTTTCTCCATGTGAATACGTGTGGCATTTAAATGAAAACTGGTAAAAACCTTTTTGAGAATATAAAAAATAACGAGAAGGGCTCCAATGGTAGTATGGATTTGAGATTCCATTAAATGTGACTTCTCGTTTCTCAGTTATGTTGCACACGTGTAGATTTTTTCATGTTTCTCTTTGGGGTGGGGATAGTATGCCAAAAGGGAACTTTTAAGTGAAATTTTGAAATTGAATTTCTGGATGGAAAGCAATACATTTCTCTGACGTACTAAAGAAAGGTTATAGGGAAGATAAAATTAAGTAAATAGCGTCTCTCTGTGATGAACGTAATTCTAATAATTTTAAATACACGTCACGTGACTCTTTACTCATTCTTTTACAAACTATTCTTGAAACGCTTATTCCTTGTTCTACTTCATGTTAATCGAGATAGACGTTTGTAGAAATTGTTTTATTGTATTTCCTTAAAGGAAGAATAGATAGGCTTACGCGATGGTCATTTCATTTTTCTTGCTTAGCTAGGATAAAGCAATTACTTTGTATGAGAAAAGATGTAAATTTTTGAACATTTAAATGAATAACAAGAACTATCTCGAAAATATAGAACACGTAAATTGTTCGCTTTAACAAGATCTACATTTTTTGTTATGGTTTAACATTTACGCAGTCATGCAGAATGATGAGGCCTTGAGAGGCTATTCCCAGTAATTTCAAGGTCATTTCATTTGTTATGAAAATACTTTAAACATATGATATTTTAATTGAAAGTCGTTTGAGCCCTTTTTGAGAAAATCAAGAATTTCGAAATTTTTTCCATGCAAAATCTAGTTAGGGGTAGAAGAGGTTTTCTTGAAAACATGCTTATCCCGTCCCTAATACCGAAATTAAAGGATTGCAATAAGTAAAGAATTGTGATGGATTTCAAAGAAATCTTGTATCTTTGTGAAACGCAAGCACGAGCAGGTGAGTTGTTTTAACAAAAGAAACGTAAGAAAGAGGATTTCTTAGCAGAAAGGATATTGAAAATGAATGACACTTGACTCCGTTTGAGTACGTATTCTTCGGACCCTTAATGATGGCATGACCGAGACTAATAATCACAATGGACAAAATAGTCACAAAGGATTTTTGGTTGAATAAAGGGCTTCGAAAAAGTGAAAGTTAGACCCCCACGCATAGCTGTGTATAGTGAGAGGACAGACGGTCCGCGGCTAGCGGCCGAGTAAGAAGTTTCTCAGTCTTGATCGAAGGCAGATTAGAACCGGAGGGAAGATTTGTCGGTTCATACGTAACGAATTAAGTATTATCGAGTAATAAGCATTCCACCTTCAGTAACTCTAAACAGTGATATATTGGTAACCCTTGGTCGGCAACTTCGAGCTTGATGTAATGATAAAAAGAAGCAGTCATTAAATCAGTTTGAAACGGGCATTCCGTGTCATTAGAACCATTCTTATACATACCCGCGCATACCCTGAGAGAAACCTCACTGCTCAACCCTGAGCTACCCATATTATTCATTACAATCCACCCGTATTGCTTCACCTCAATTATAGGTTTGTTCTTTTATTTAAGAGACTTCTCGTTTTTTGAGAAAACTGAAATTTGCAGTGTATCTCAGTATCGAGTTTTTTTAAATTTTTTTTAATACAATACCTCTCTCTACCCACTATCTATGTACGTGCGTGGGCTCTGTTTCGCGCGTAGGAGCCAATTTTAAAGCCATTCCTGCATGTCGCTGTTTCAGCTACTCCTACCCCACCCACAAACGATGGGGGATATGGAAGTAGTAACTTTATTGCTGCCGAATCTCTTGAGATTTAGGCGCCAGTGGAGATCACCTTCACATTGTCTCCAAGTTCTCCGATGCTTGGCTGTCAGTTCGAGCTATGAGATTTATCTCAGGGTATGTCTTAGTTCTATAATTTTTAAGAGGTATAGCTTAGGTAGTTGAGACCAAACATAAGTTACTGTAGAAATTTATTGTTTTAACCCCCTAAGGCCCAATGTGACTCAAGTAACAACCACTTTTAACGTTCTTTTGTTATCCTATGCTGAAAATTTTCCACTACGGGCATTTGTTACCTGATGGAAAGTCACAACATGGACGCCTTGTTTGATTATTTAGTTAATAATGTACTCAACAGGTTGAAGCAAAAGCAACACTCACAGCCACTTCTCATTTTGATGTTACTAGTGGCACTTTGAACAGATTTATTTTATATATCTCTACAATATAATTTGAAAGAAAAATATCAGGCACTACGAGTATAAGTAACATAGTTTAGAACACTAAACATCATACAGAAGTGCATACCATTTATTATTTGAAATAAAATAGTTACGTAACCTGAAAGTTACAGTGGACCACAACAGTTATCATAAGTTAGGTTATGGGTGCACACTGGAGTAGAAGGAAAACTATTTGTCCAAAATTGCATACTAAAATTCAATATTAGCTGCACTTTGTGAACAAAATGAAGCTTTCAAAATCAACTTCGTTTTAGGTCAAATATTACGAATCCTCGTATTTTTTATGAAATGAAGAATACAAATAATATAATTGCTCGTCCAATAAATGAATATGAGTAAGACGACTCAGTTCTTGCTTCTGACAGTGATGAAGAAAAGGAGATTCAAACTACTAGTGCCAACATAATTGTATCATAAAGTGACGAAGATTCAGCTGATGAGGTATGTGTAAATAAAGCAGCATCTCTGCCACTCCTGTTCTAGAGGTAGAAGAAACAGTTGAAGATATTTCTGATGATAATAATGTGATGTGGAAAACATTAAGAGGCCAATTGGCTCAACCAATACTTCCACGGAAAGGGCCGGTGTTTTCAGATTCTGATTCTTTACAGCCACCAATACACTATTTCGAAAAATGTGTCTTTCTTGATTTCTTGTCAAACAAATTTGTACAGCGTTCAAAATAATCCAGTCAACAGCATAAATGTTACTACTGAAGAGATTACAGAGTTCATAGGATGTTATTTTCTTATATCCATATGTCTCACATCTAGAATGCATGGTCTTTCTTTTCATAAATTTTGTAAAACCCAATACAGAATTGTAATTTTTTGATTTATTACATTGTTTGGAAATTCACAGAGAAATGGAATGTAAAAAACTAGTTATTGAGTATACCTTTTATTTTGATTCATCTCTATGCAATGTCTTAAGTAATATCTGCTATAGCATTTGTGTCCCATTTTGACTTTAAAGGAACAAAATATTATTTATTATTTTTATTTAAAATTACTTTTTTTAATTTGACAAATTGTTATAAGTTTCGTAATGCAACTTAAACAATAATACTGGGGAAAAGCCTTTTTACCATCATAGTAAACAAATTTGGGCTGTAGAGGGTTAACTGTCGTTTCTTTGCATAAATATTTTAAGTAAGTTTCTGGTGATATTTGAAGCCAAGACAAGGCAAGGAGGCGAAGTCTGCTTCGAGCAACTAGCCACGAATCACTCCATGTCGTCGTTCCAGAAGTGTATGAATTCTGCTCTGAACTCCGCTTTAAGCCCAGAACCCTTATCAACTTTCTCTTCTCCTTAAGACCTTAGTTCTCAAGTCCTAGCTTCAAATGTATGTTGCAACATAATTTCTAACAGCCCTCTAGATATTCTGTCTTCACTTTCAAGTTCGCCTGTAAATTTCTCAAAATTCCAGCCTGATATTCCAAGCAACTTGCTCTAGCTCCCTACTGCTAATAAGACGAACCTGCTTAATGACCCACTTAGCAAACAATCCCAGGGAATTCTACGAATTGTCCATGGAAGCCGATCAATACCTGTCTCTAACGATTTTCACCTGGTAACAAGCATTTAACACACGAGCAGACAGTTTTACCAATCCTGCCTTGATACGAGAAATCTTAAAACATTCATGTTTAGAGCGATTCTGTTTGCTTTGTTTTCATATTAATTTTTGTCGATTACTGTTTATCGCAGTTATAATTATCATTCATTTATTCGTTTCCTTCAAAATTTTAATTTTCTTAATTGGCCCATAATTACGTTATCAGTGTGGAGAGAAAGTAAAAGATGTAGTTTCCTGATTCATGGGACCTAAAGGCGTGTATTTCCAGTTAAATATCAAATATCGAGTTCTTGGGTGGGATGAAATACCTTCTTTTGGAGATACCCTAAATCGAAAGTGGACACTACAGAAATAATGCAGATCAGGCGTAGTAGACATGACTTAAGAGCGAAACGTTTGATAAATACCAAAATTATTTGGTTTCTGCATCTCAATATTAGCGATTAGGATTGTGAATTGAAACACCATATTTTACGCAATTTAGAGAATGTACATAGTTTATTTTGTTTGTATTGTTTGTGAAGTTCTGTTATCTGATTTATGACACCACCACAGAAAGGCAACATCTTACTGCTTACTACACAAATAATCTAGATTTCAATTGTATACAATTTCACTGTTTTGTGTAGCATGAGTTGTCTTTGTAACAATCGTGCTTTCCTTGGTTGGGTTGGCAGCTATAAATTATGTGAGAAAATTGCAATTGTCATTTTGGCTCAGGATATATAGAGTTACATTATTTTCGTATTTTGCAAGAAACCCCCGTAGGGGAGGGGATGCGTCCCCTTCAGCTGTCGTGGTGCGGGCGCTGCGGACCCCTAGCACTCCCTGATAAGGAGTTGTTCGGATTGGGTTGGACTCAAGGGGGCAGTGGTTCCCGATACCCGTGGGAGATCGGGTACGTCTCCGGACGGGGTTGAGGCCATTAATACTCCCGCGTACTAGCCAGCATAGCTAGAAGGTGTGCTAGATCACCAGGTTGCCCCACCGAGGTCATATCGGTAGCCTTCCCATTTTGGTGTTGGAGCGCGTAAGTGGCGTATGCACTTCCATCCCGTCTTGTGTCCACAGGACCAGATGGGGGGGGGGCTTGTTAGTCTCTAGGTCTTGCCCTATGGAAAGCCCCACTAAGGCGTCGGGCGCCCTTTCGGAACAGCTCGGTAACTCCCGGGTCGAAGGAGGCCCGGGTCCTTGGTCCTACGGGTCCAGGACTAATGGGAGTAGATCCTCTGGCATGCATTGAATTGTGCAAGAAACCAAGTCCATATTGCGTAACTTGACATTTCTAGTCGATTGTTTTAAAGGAATACTAACCGAGAGAGATGTCTCCGCGGTGGTATACGAACCTTTATTCACAAATCCTGGGTTCAATTCCCGTTGACCGTCCACTCTGAGCTTAGGTTTTTCGCAGTGTCCCTTAATCAGTAGAGGAATTCTCTTTTGGTTTTTCATCTACCATGATTTCTTTCCATCATTTCATTTTCGTTCACTTTCCTTCTCATCTTTCAGTTGTGCTTCTAGGTTTCGTGGTGTATGCGGTGCTAGACAGATGGCTTGTTCTAAGGAAAGAGCACTGCTTGCGTAAAATAGAGGGCTGCTTGATCCATTGGTCGTTCCTCGCCCCGTGGGGGGTTCCAGCAGTGGGTCGGGTTTTCGAACTTGGAGCTATTACGGACTTCCATTCCTGTCTCTTGCCTTCCTGAGTGCTTTAGCCTCGTGTGTGCGTGCACTTTTTTCAGTTCATTTATTTCTCCTGCGGAGATGGTAGCAATAGATATTTTTGGAGCTGCAGTCGCAAAATATCCCTTTCCTTTTATAAGCTATGCACTTAAGTTACCTAATAATATGATAGATAATACACCAGTGTCATTAACAACACTTCGGATTAAAAGCTTTGATCATTTTATCAATTGGATAATTATCTATCTCATGTATTGAATTTCATGCTTGAAATAGTCCTGATATATACCACCCAGTACTTTGATCTTCATCAGATGAATGCTTTGGCGTGAAAGAATTTGAGGTCTTGCGTGTACTAGTTGTGATTTAAGAAAATAAAGGGAAAGGAAAGACATCAGTGTTATAGAATATTGTGTAGATTTTGGGCGCTTAATTGCAATTGTAAGGTACATCAGCATGTTGAAACTGGTGTTTGTCTTTACGGCATTACACAACTTCGATGTTTTGATCGATACTGAGTGGAGCAGATTGTTATATCAGAACTGAAGAGACAGTTAACAGGCTGTGTGACAGGTGACATGCCTGTATGCCATCGTTGAAAAGGAGCCACAAGGGAGGATGTACTGAGAAGGACGTCACAAACTTATTCGGCAATACCTCTCCGTTGAACAGTTTGTATAGAAACGGTGAGATGCAAATGTGAAAGAAGTGTCAAGGTATTCATGCTGTGTTCTTAATGAGAGACGTGCTCACATTTCTGACCTATTTAAGATACTTTCCAGACAAAACGCCCGGGCTGCTCTTACATCATGCTCTGCCGTCTTAATTTACTTTTTTCTCCTCTTTCCTTGTTATGTTGTTGTGGATAATTAAGTAATGCGAACCGGGAAGGTGAACATTGCTGTTTAAACGGTGTATTTAACCTTCACCGTGGCTAAGGACCTAGCGAGAACCACGTTAAGCTTCATTACTGTGAGAAACGGTCGCACTGAGTCCTGAAGGGCACCATTATCCATTTACGTGGATAATTTGTTACACCTTCCTTCACTCTCGGCTTAAGGGTGATATTATGTTAGAAACATGGCCTGCAAATTGAGGCAGCAAATTCTATTTATGTTGCCAGATTATTGTCAGTCTTTGCAGTGCTTTTACCCAGGGTTACACCTGTTCATTTTCATATTTGGAATGTAGACATGTGTCGGATGTAATATATGAGAGGATTGAAAATATAGAGGCACCTGTGATACAATTTTCAACGAAAATTGAAAGGTTAGCTAAGATCTAGATGTTTAAAAAAGTTTTTATAAGACAGAAGCAGTATTTAAAATCTATAAGGTAGTTTCATTTTGATGGCCCTCATAGCGTATAGGCGTATTTGCTCCAGTTCGGTGTACTCGGTTAGGTGAGTATGATCAACTTGATTATTGGAAAAACATTTGAAAATAATATAAATGGGTATAACGAACTTGCGAAACATCCCAGGGGACCGTATATGGAATTAGTGACGGAAGAAGCGTCGTCTGGGCAGACTTTCTCCGGATTCCCCCGCCATTCATTCCGCCTCGCTGTCATAACAGGCTGAAGTTCGACCCACGGCGATTCTGTGCTCACAACTCCATTTTCAGATTGCAAAAATTACATTCACCGGCCGGGAGGCACTTGGAGCATTAAACATGACCCCTCTCCACTGCTGCATCCCTTTCATGACGCCCGTTGGGGCCATTGTTGAGGAACACGGTGGTCGAACGGTAGACCTTTATTTTGCATGGGTTATTGCGCCGCTGGGTTTCTTTTATTTCTTTTAATAATTTGTGAAGCGAAACGTAGCACATGTTCAGTATGAAGTTAGTGATATTGGGTCTGATTTCTGTTTCTCTATATTT
This sequence comes from Mantis religiosa, assembly GCA_030765055.1. Classification (NCBI taxonomy): domain Eukaryota; kingdom Metazoa; phylum Arthropoda; class Insecta; order Mantodea; family Mantidae; genus Mantis; species Mantis religiosa. The sequence goes on along the minus strand of CM060948.1, from coordinate 289,620,134 downwards.
TACCTTTTCTTTTTATAAAACAAAATACCTAGTTGATGGATGGGCTGGAAATTATAAAGCATGTTTAAGTTCTGAATAAAGTACAAGTTAGGAAAAGGCCTACCAGTGTCTGGACAATATCACTCAAGGAAATTTCGTGTATGCTAGGTATCTTTTAAGATGCTAGAACAAGAATTTTTTTAATATATCTCGCCCCAATCATCCCATAAGCTCAGCATCAGGTAGCTGAATCATAGCCCCCTACACTATATGCAGTGGGCTGTGAACTAATCGCTTTCTGATGTCAGAGAAGAGCTCTCATTTGCTGTACAGAGCATATCCCTTTGGAAAACGATAGTTCAGACAGGGCTGGTTGGAAATATGGCAAAGGCTTGGAGACGCCTTGAATTGTACAGCCTAAGATAAAATAAATGAGTAACAGCTAGAAATCCCTAATTTCCGACTGGATAACCACTCTGCCCACGTGAGTCAGCAGGTTTTAAACTAGTTCTCGCAAAGGCAAATATATCGCATTCTTTGCTCACCAGATTTGAATCCTATTGAAAATGTGTGAGCAGAAAGTTTTGAAGTTAATTTGGTCTACAAGACAACGTTTGACGAAAGTGGTTTTGTGGGAGCAAATACAGAGTGCTTGTGGGTTATATGCTTGTGAAAATATGCTACCTCTTTGATATCATCCATGGCTGTAAAATGAGGGCAGTAATAAGAGCAGCTTTATGCTCCCGATATTAAAATTTTATTTACATTTTCTTTTTCGTTTAAGAATGTAATATTTACTTATTCCATATTTAATTTGTAAACGAATAGGATAGTCTTTTAATGTGTGAGCCTTACATCAATTAAGCCTTAGCAACAAGAAATTACTTATTCATGCGCGTATTAAACATTGCACTAAAATAATATACCAGGGATACGAGCCTGTGTAAATCATATTGGTATGTACTTGCTTGTAACCGCTAGGAAGTCAGCCTACATTCAGTAGTTGGGATTTAAAATGAAAAAGACAATAGAAGGAAGCTAAAGGAAAACACCATTTTAGTTTTGTCATGCAGCTCTACTAAGCTCCACTAATCTAGTTGGCCGATTGTGCTCTACATGCGGTATGTGTCGTTATATTTGAAAACTCCTGTTAACGATTTTGAATAAGATATAATATTGAGATATTGAGATGAATAGGAATAATGTAGCAAGTGTTTTTTGCAAACATACTGTCTCTTCTTTGTAGCTAAACTCTACGTAAATGAGAAATTATAGGAATGGAGAAACGGTCTGTAAGAAAGTAAGAAATGATTAGATTTTCCTTTAAAATTGACAGTAGTTCCACAAATAAACTTTAAAATGTTAAATGGCACTTCTATGGGCTCGAGTAATAAGCTCTGCATATTGAAGTCGTCCCTCTAGTCTGCGTGTAACGTGTTAGCCTCTGGTTTCCGAGGTCGCGGGTTCAAACCAGGCAGAAAAATCCTTAGCAAGGTTTCTTTGGGAAGGGAAGTAAAGTCGGCGGTCCTGTATTGTAGATTTACGGCACATGAAAGAATCTCAGGCTTGATGAAGAAACCTCGGACTAAATTTAAGTGATCATTCCCCACCCAGTATAGAATAGGTCACTGAGAACCTAGGGACTTTAAGAGCGACCATAAATAAAAACTCGATTTCTGCTGCATATTGCACACAGCCAAATGTGAATCTTGTGATACTTTAGTATATCAATAACAAAATTTATGCTGAAACCCTTTGTGGGAAATATTTATTAGGACTAACATTTTAAAAAAGAATAATATTGTATATTTCTCAAAACAGGAAAGTCATGTGACTGCTACACGTATATTTTATATCCCTTCCATACTCGGAAGTGGAATATGGCGTTTCATTCCTATTTCAGATAAGTATTTTTTTTCTCGATCAGCTGCTTTGCGTAAGTGCCGCTGCATTTAAGTGCACAGATATTGTGGTATACCTACTTCTCAAAAGCGCCACAGGGGTAGTTCTTCTGCATAATACGCTGCAAGTTTGGAGAGTATGCTCGGCAAGGTGTGGAAAAATGCTGAATGATAAGGGTGTTATTACGTCATAACTGAATCATGCATTCATTCTCTTTTCGTTGCTTTACATACCTACTATCTGTTAATGCATATTATTAATCACCTGGGGTAAAAAGATACACATATACTTATTTCATATTATCTAAATTTGCATTATGGACTAACGAGCATTTGCGTTCCTTCTGGAATCCTCTAATTCCGATTGATCTAATTGCCGCAGACAATCTTCGCATCCCTTTCTGTAGTCCCTGCAGTCACGTGGTGCCTGTCTCGCCATAAGCAGCACTTCCTTATCGATACTGTCCATCCCTCATCCCACAATAATGCAAATTACACAGCAGTATCCGAGCCAGCCTGTGATAGCCTTTGTACAGATACTACAGGCTGCACTAGCCTTTGCATTTAAACTTCCAAACTTTTACTTTGTCTATTACCTACTTCTGATAGCTAGATATTGCTTTCTATGCAAAATTGGGTATCGAGTTTCGAGATCCCGGAATAAAACAACAAGAATTTTTATAAAAGTGTGTGTGTGGGTAGGTGTTTAGGTGGGGGTGTGCGGGTGTCTTGTGTGTGGCATAACGCAAACTAAAATACAATGAAATACTAACAGCATCTGAAGAATGCGACATGGAGGGTTTTAAAGAAAATCCTTCCAGCGAAATCTGTACTTTACTTAGCTGCTTACCGTCTCCGTATGTAGCACTTACAACCTCCCCCCCCCCCCCCAGGACTTACAGTGAGCGGATGATGTTGCAGGCCTGCCGAGGAGCAGACGGATCACAGGGATTCGAGATGGATCAGAAAGTCAGGAAAAGGGAATCGGCTCAAGGTACGAGAGTGTGGAAGAAAATGATATGAATTAAAGTTGGAATGGATGAAAGGAAAGGTGATATAGCAATTTGTGGAATAAAGGGCCGGAGAATCCGAACGAAACACATCCAGACGCCTCTTCATCTACCACATATCCCACATGCTGTCCCCTAGGATCTCCTCTGTGGTCTAGAGGTAGCTTGCCAGCTTCTGGTTTCCGAGGGAGCAGATTCAAATCTCGATTTTTTCGGTCACAAAAATACGTATTATGGCTTCTTTGGAAGGAAAGTAAAGTTGGTAGTGCCTTGTCTTAGAATTACGGCACGTAAAGAACCTCGATCCTGATAGAGACGCCTCTGAGAAGTATTCCACATCCAGCATAGACTGGGAAGCAGAGTACAGAGCAGTTAAAGAGCTTCATAAATAAAAACTCAGTTCTCCTCTACGATCGTTTGATTCATAGGTGAACGTTTTTTTTTTCGTAACTACTAGAGGATAGAAGGTGAGAAATGAAGGAAGGCATTTTGAGTGGCTTTGTGGGATCCCGCATTGAGCACTTCTGTTAGTAAGGGTAAAGGTGCAGAGCTGGCCGTTAATAACGGCGAGCGGGTGAAGAATGATTGCCAGGCGTCGAACATGACCAAAACGAGGCGCGTGGAGAGTAAAGCTGAAAATGAACGAAGGTATTCAAGGTGAGGAGTGGAAATTAGGGTCTTTATTGTAAATATAATACGTACATTGGAGGACATAATTTCCGGCAATTATTGCCGGGGGGAGTGTTGTTGAGGCGTATGTGTGATTGTGGGTGAGGTGGTCTCCAGATGTTAGGGAACTGAGCCTGGATCCTCCTGGTGTTTTGTGTGTCGTAGTCGGCGATGATTTGTTCTGCAGATTTCAGGTCATTGAGTCGTGTGTGGAGGCTTGGTGTCCATTTCTGTAAGTTGTGAGTGGAGCTGGTCGAGTCTGCTGTTGAGGGTGGAAGTGTCCGTTGGCTGGCATGGAAGTGTGTCGGTGAGGTGAGTCTCCACACGGTGCATCTTGCGTTGTAGTGAGGCAAGTATATCTTTCTGTTCGCTGGATAGGTGTTCAGTGCGTTGCAGTTGGTAGTTGATGGTCTTTGTGTGCTGTAGTTTGGTTGTGAACGGTAAAACCATTCAGCTTGGCGCCATTAGTACCGTTTGCATGGACAGATATTTTCAATTTTGCCTCTGACTGCAATTTTTATACCAACGGCCGTTCTCCTTTGGACCATATCGCCTATTGGCGATGGTGTTGACTCGTATACGTTGGGTTGCTGGTACTTTTGATTTTTAATCATAGATCACGCACACATTCGCACTCTCATTCATACTTCCAGATTCTGGGGAAGATGGGTAATCATCGTCGATGGAGAAAAATCCCCATCCCAGCCGTGAATCTAACCCAGAACCCTTCGCACAGCAGGCAGGTGCTCTACTGACTGAGCCAGCCCATCTTCCACTTTTGTTTTCTCAGAAACGAATAAAACGGATATTTTTTGGGGGGGGAATGGTTGTATAATCCAATTCATTCGAAATAAAGGCTGTATAATTACGAATAATTGGTATGGCAGAGAAACGCATGCGTTATTTCAAATAGCTTCTGGCATTTAGTAATTTTCGAGATATTCCATACAATTGATTTGAATGTCTCAATACTTTGCCATTATTTGAAATTCTGTCAGTATTCAGCTGTTTCTTGCGATTTCTTTTGTGTAATTTTATGTCCTCCAACGTTAGGTCATATCGGACGGTGAATGAAGTGGGTGAAATGATGCTCAAATGTGTCCAGGGTCCATGGAGCTTAGAGTTACCTGACATTCGTCTATCAGGATAAGGGAAACCCCGGAAAAACCTTATCCAGGTAACTCACCCTGACCGAGATGCTACCATCTACGCTACCGAGGCGGGCGTTTCTTATGATGCCATGAAAGGAGCAAGGAATTTCCTAATTTTTCTTTGTGGAATATCTTTCTTAACAGGACTTTTCCTAAGGATATAATTTTAGTATCTATAAGAAATTTTAATATATCTGTATATTTCTATAATTTTTTCTATTGGTCATGTGTCCCTGTACCTACAGCGAACAGTGTAATGAAGTTGTTTCTGTGAACATTTATGTCGATAAACATGAAGTAGATTCGTTTTTCTCTTGCAAATGAATGCTGATGAGCGTATCCTGCTTGGACAGCTGCTGGATGTTTGCAGTCTCGCAACTTTTTCAGCGGAAGTACTAACTTTACGGGTCCCAGTTGCTTTGTAGACAAATGTCATAATAGGGACAATTCTTTGATTACTCGAAGAAATTGCTGTAGGGGAAATGAACCGCTTTCTTCCCCCTCTTACTTTATCAGATTCGTGCAGGGCAATCGATGATTGCAGTAGTCACTGCAGGATTTTACTGCCACGGTGCACAGAGATGTTGAAAGAATACTAAACAGCTACACAAATTCAGGAGTGAAAGAGGGCGAGGTTTAAGAAAAATTGGACGTCAGTTAATGGACTACACTAGCCTATGTGAATTATTCATTAGACATGAAATCAGACTTGTCTTGAAATGAAATAAAAAACGCAATAAAGAATGATCCCATTTTTTTTCTCCTTTTGACAACGTACCTTTACTCATCCTCATAATTTTCATGGTTCTTTTCAAAATAGTCTCTCCTGAATGCGATGCACTTGTTCCAGTGTTTCTGCCAGTATTCAAAGACATGCTGGAAACCCTTTTTTGAGAGATCCTTCAAAATCGCCTCCCTAGCCTTCATCACTGCTTCTGATGATGGATAATGCCTCCCACGAAGACATTTCTTCAAGTTAGGGAATAGAAAAAAGTCATATGGAGCTAAATCCGGACTATAGGGAGGGTGAGGGATGCACTTCACGTTGATTTTTGCAAGATATTCAGCAACAACATTGACAATATACGGCCACGCATTATCGTGGTGCAGTATCCAGCCTGCTTCACGGAAATGTGATCTTTTGCGCCTGATATGGACTTGCAATGTTTTCAGGACATCCCTGTAGTATTGTCCAGTTACTGATGTGTGTGCAGCTACAACATACTGATAAACCATTCCATGAATATCAAAGAATAAGATGACCATAACTTTCCCAGCAGAAGCAACCACTTTTGCTTTTTGAGGGTTGGTGATGAACGAGATTTCCAGACTGAGCTTTGCTGTTTGCTCTCAGGATCAAAATGATGTAGCCAAGTTTCATCAGCAGTGATTACGTTTGAAAGAAACTCCGGATCTTCCTCTAACATCAATTTTAAGTACATGTTACCTCCATTGCAGCGGTAGGCGATACTGAACATGTCTGAACTTGCCTGGTTCTCACAGGCGGGAACCAGGAGTACCAACAGTCAAACTACTACGGTTTGTTTGTTTCACATTAAGCTAACAGAATATAATAAGATTGAATTTTAGTGCGAAAAATTATGACCGTAAAAAATAATGATCATTCTTTATTGAACAGCCCTCGTAGATATAGATAAAAGACACGAGTATTTGAGGTGTTAAGGCTCCAATTAAATTCATTAAGCAATAATTTTAAACATTTGATGTGAAACTTTCACATGACTTATGTATGTAAACAAATCCACATATATTGATTGTATATTAATGGATTCCTATACAATATTTGCATCCAAGTTATGCAAAGTTACTTGGGAGATTGCGCATAAACTTAAGGAACTTGCAAGTTAATCATTATGTAGTTGCTTACGTGAAACATAAATATGCCAGTTTTAAAGCTTCGCAATACAACGGAAAAGGAGAAAAAAAAAACATAAATAAAAAGCAGAATCGCCTATTTTCAAGCATGATTCTTAAATAATGCACTCATTTTGGAAGTGTAAAAGTTTTCTATGTAAAACATATGCATTATGCCCTTAAAGGTGTAAACGTTACATATAAACGGCTGATGCTGCAAAGAAACAAATATTAGGACCAAATTACTTATTTTAATTACTTCTATACCTTTTCTGTGTTACTTCTTGTGGTTTCCTAGCTTTCAAAATTCAGCCATATAAAGGAGACTTCAGTGGCTGCTCCAGAAAATTGGACATGTATTAGAATGGTAAGTAGCACTATTAGCTATAAGACACCAGTATTTTGAAACACAAACTATTTGTTACTAAGCGTAGTCACCTTTTAGAAATGTACATTTATCTTAACGTTCCTGCCATTTTTAACCTCACCAAAAATAGGAATTATCAAGCTCTGCAAAATACATTTCTGTCCCGACTATGACCTCATTTGATCTATTTTTTTACCCCCAAGCTATTTCTTTATCTTCGGAAACAAGAGGAAACCGCAGGGAGACAGATCGAGTAAATATGGAAGGTGTGGCAAACATTCATAACGCAACTCCGCAGTTTGGCGATAGCAACACCACAGTAATATTCTGGTGCGTTGTCGTGGTGAACCAGCACTTTCTTCCTTGGCAAATAAATAATACCGTATATTGTCGACTCGAGCCCATAACTCACTGTAGTGCTGTCCAGTAATAACCTTTTCAGTTCCCAAGAAGTCTACGAGTAGCATTATTCTTTGCAACCCAAAAAGAAATCGTCGCCGTCACTTTTCCAGTCGGTTTTAGAGTAGATTTGCCGGAAGCAAACCATTGTTTTGATTGTTACTGGGTTTCCTGAGTAAAATGATAGTCCAAGTATCATAGAATGTGACAATTTAAAGTACAACGCCCGTCGGATTTCGCTACAATAACTCCAAACATAGCTTCCAATTTGTCCAGTCTGAGCAAACGTGGTATATATCGGGCCAACCTACAGCTTTTTGAACCATAATGTATCATGCAAAATATGAATTGCCGTTTTTTTTGTGGCCTTCGGTTCAATCCCATATGTCCATCGATGGGAAAAATAAGAAAAATAATGAAAGAAAAATTAAGACGATGGGGGCGGGGGGAGTCTAGATCACGTTCTTGAAGAAATTGCAGAAGAGCTTGGTATAGAGGTTTGTGGCATAACTGTCATATTGTGTTGACCCTAGCCGGAAAAGGAACAGACTGTTGAAGTAAGCGGTGGAGGAAGGAAGAACGGTGGGCTCGGTAACAAAGGCAAATGAACAGGAGATGATTGAGGTCAGCGGTTTCCCCTGGGTCACCAGGACATACAGGGGAATTGATGAGACGTAGTCGGTGTAGATGTGCAGGGTAACACCCGTGTCCAAGTCGCATTCTAATGATGGAGGTGAGATGTCGACGTACAATCCTGAAGCTGCAGAACCAAGGGGTCGTGAATAGATGCGTCTGAATGGCGGCGTAGTGTTTGCCTTTGATGGACTGAGAACGAATCCAGGCATCACTCCAGCGGCAATGGGCGTCACGCCGAAGGACCGGGAAGAAATCCGTGTAGGGCAGTTGGATGCCTTGAAAGGTGCCTTGGGCGAGTACCTCTTTTGCCCGACTGAATTGCCGTTCCTGTCGACACACCTATGGCCTCTACCACTTCGAATTTTAGTTCGACTATCAGCGAGAAACACACCGTGAACTTTATTGACTTCCTCGGTAATCACATCTGTCGGGCCTAGCATGTTTCTGTTTATCAGTGGTGGTGAATTTCGCTTTTGTGTCCTTGTAAGCTTTGCCATCGAACAGTGAAAAGCGAGTCAGAGAATGTTACTGCACCTTTTTCAATGTTAACGTTGAACGAATAACTGGAATGCTCTTAATTGGTATGCTTGATTCCTTAAGAAATTACATGCCGATTATGGATGATAGGAAAGGTGATAATGGAGCAACTGGTGGAGTGATGGCGGGCGAAACCGGGTACTTGAAACAGCAAAATGTGTGGTGCACAGTTTCACGTTGCCGCTACAGTTTGAAGCAATAATATGAGTAGCTCAGGGTTGAGCAATGAGATTACTCTCAAGGTATGCGTGGGTATGTATGAGTAAGGATGGTTCTAATGACACTGGAATGCCCGTTTCAAACTGATTTAATGACTGCTTCTTTTTATCATTACATCAAACTTGAAGTTGCCAACCAAAGGTTACCAATATCACTGTTTAGAGTTACCGTATGTGGAATGCTTATTACTCGAAAAAACTTAATTCGTTCTTCACGTACATGTGAACCGACAAATATTTTCTGCCATCACTTCTGGTCTGCCTTCGACCAAGACAGAAGTGATGACCTTCTTAATGGTTTGCCAGCCACGTACTGTCTTCACATTGCACAGCTGCGCGTGGGTGTGTAACTTTCACTTCTGGAAGCCCTCTTTCCAGTCAAAGATTTCCTATGTGACCATTTTGTCCATTGTGATTATTAGTCTCGCTCATGCCATTACCAAGGGTCCGAAGAATATCCTTTTCAAGCAAAGTCAAGTGCTATTCATTGAGGATTCTTACTAAGAAAACCCCTTTTCTACCGTGTCTTTTGTTACACAACTCCACCAAATGCACATGTTCGTGTCGTGACAAATATACAATACTTCTTTGAAATCCATTACGATTCTTTACTCATTGCAATTCTTAATTTCGGTATCATACTCATCGAACCGCCCTTGTAAAAACATTTTATTCTTCGTATCAATATGACAAATATTCCTTTCTTAAAATTATTAGACCCATTTTTGAGAATATAAAAGATAATGAACATTTTTCCAAGTAAACGTATTTTGAGAACCGGATATTTTCTTCAAAATCTTGGTGTAATATCCTCGGATGGTCCTGAGCTTAAGTACCAATGTTGGTATTCATCTGATTTCTCTTTTTTTTAGTTCTGATGATTACACACACACACACACACACACACACACACACACACACACACACACACACACACACACACACACACACACACTTATTAGCGGATTTCAAAATATGTATTTGCTTACAAACATGATACATTGGGTGGAATACAATACTTCCTCTACTACCCGGGATATTTATTTGCTTCATTTTTCGTGCCTATATGCTTGATTATTTCACCATTTGATTGATTGTGCTTACAAATCTTGGCTCTATACATGGCCCTTGTTTTATTCTACATTTGTAAATATGTCTTTGTAATTCATTACTCTACGCTGCGCGGTGTAAATCGTTTCTCGAGTGCAATTTTCGTTTTGCAGGTGTGCATACTCGTTAGGCGTTTAAATATGGTAAGTATGGTAGTAGACGTTGCGTGTGCATTTTCATCTTGTACTAACGTAGTCATCAACGCTAGACGGCTGGAAAGCCTTATGCGATGTTCCCCTTGATGACATAGCGAGGTCTTGTATCCCCCACTCTCTCAACAAACACTGCTCTATAAACACGCTGCTTGCACAGAAATGACTTTTATTGTGTGCACTGTGTTTTGTACAACCGCTCGGCGGTTTCAATATGACTGCTGAAAGACAGCACTTAACGTTCACTTTAATGGCTTTATAGTGGTATGTAATCTCTTGACGCCCACTTTCCGTACTTTTTATTGTCTCGGAGGAGTTATAGTGGGTGGTATGGGTAAAAATGAGATATAGTAAACACTTAACTTGTCTTTAGTAAATACTCTGGTAGTTAAGAATAAAAGGCTTTCGAGTATTTACTTGTTTATGAGTACAGGCTCAAAACATGGAAGTAGAGTGCGGCCACCTTTTATGTAGAGTATGAAATCAATTTGGTAAGAATAAAGTCTAGTATATTCTTAAATTGACAATTTATATTCATTTCGTGATGAACATGGTTAGAAGCAGACTTAGGATTGAGTCAATTCCTATCTTTGTTTTGTGAAGTGGTTTGAAGAGAAATGGCAAAACTTATGAATTTAGCAAAGGCAAAACACCAAGCAGGTGTGGATTCTAAGAACTTCAAAAGCCTTTATCTGTTTACTTTGTTTAATGTGAACTGGTTGCATACACATTTGAAGTGGAGAAAATGGAAATGAGGAGCACAAATGAGCACATTTATCTTTATTCTCTAATTTTCTTGCATTTACTAGGGCTGTTCAATAAATAATGATCATAATTTTTCACGGTCATAATTTTTCGCACTAAAGTTCAATCTTGTTGCATTCTGTTACCTTAATATGAAACAAACACGCCGTAGTAGTTTCATTGTTGGTACTCCTGGTTACCGCCTGTGAGAACCAGGCAAGTTCAGACATGTTCGGGATCCCCTACCGCTGCAATGGAGGTAACATGCAGTTAAAGTTGATGTTAGAGGAAGATCTGAGGTTTCTTTCAAACGTAATCACTGCTGATGAAACTTGGCTACATCATTTTGATCCTGAGAGCAAACAGCAAAGCTCAGTGTGGAAATCTCCTTCATCACCAACCCCCAAAAAGCAAAAAGTGGTTACTTCTGCTGGGAAAGTTATGGTCATCGCATTCTTTGATATTCATGGAATGGTTTATCAGTATGTTACACCTGCACACACATCAGTAACTAGACAATACTACAGAGATGTCCTGAAAACATTGCAAGTCCATATCAGGCGCAAAAGACCATATTTTCATGAAGCAGGCAGGATGCTTCACCACGATGCGTGGCCGCATATTGCCATTGTTGTTGCTGAATATCTTGCAAAGATCAACGTGAAGTGCATCCCTCAGCTTCCCTATAGTCCGGATTTAGTCCCATGTGACCTTTTTCTATTCCCTAACTTGAAGAAACGCCTTCGTGGAAGGCATTTGCCATCATCAGAAGCAGTGGTGAAGACTACGGAGGCGATTTTGAAGGATCTCTCAAACATGGTTTCCAGGATGACTATGAAGACTGGCAGAAACGTTGGGACAAGTGCATTGCGTTCAGCGGAGACTATTTTGAGAAGGACCATCAAAATTATGAGGATGAATAAAGGTACGTTGTCAACAAAACGTTGTCATTCTTTATTGGACAGCCCTCGTACATTCAGTGTATAAAGAATTTTACATTAATGATATTCTACGTAACGATACTTTTTCAAATATTAGAAACTTCCCTACTGAGGTAAGAAATTGGAGTAGCTTTCTATATTTTTTGTTAGCATTATTGGAGGAAAAAAGTCGCATTTATTCATATTGAAAAGTATTGCCTGCGGTCGGAGGGGCGGCTATTGGCAGGATATATTTGCAGTAATACAGTTAAGTGCTAAACTATGGATACGTGGGTCAGTTTTCCAACTATCCCTTTAATGAGTTCAGAGCCAGTTTCTAATGTCCTTTCCTTTGTTGCATCATAGATTGTGAGACCTGCTTCAGAAACAATTTGCTTAATTTTGTTTTCAGATTCTTCAAACAAGACCAGGTAATACATCTTAAAATTAATTTTCTAAAGCATTGCTTTGTTATTGTACCTGTTTTTTTTCTACTTGTGTAGCAGCAATTACATCCATATATAAAGTAGTTCATAAATTTATGCATAGTAATTTTAATAAATTAAATCTCGGTGGTAGGTAATTTGTTGTAGTTATTATGTACTTATTTAAAATGTTAGTCATTTTATAGATTCACTTTTAAATATTTTCACGTTACCAAATCAAGTCCCTGGTAATTGATTATATTCCAGTGCACTTTACTTTCTACATTTGTAATGGCACTCTAACTCTCTAGAAAGATGTAACGGAACCATGATCGTTATTAAGCTGATTATACGAGGGTAGGTCAAAAATTAATGCCTCCTATCTTTTTTCTTATAATGCCAAGAAAATTGAATCTAATTTACATAGCTTGGAAACTACAACATTCACGATTAATTTGTCACTATTCAATATAATCTGTTATTTTCCACAGTTTTGGTCCACCTTTTAACTAGGGAATGTATTCCAGTGTGGTAAAACACACGGCCTTGCTTCCTAAGCCATTGATGCACGGCCGTTTTCACAGCCTCCTCATCTTCAACACGAATCCCACGATGAGCTTCCTTTAGGGACCCGAACAGATGGAAGTCTGATGGTGCCAGGTCAAGGCTATATGGGGAGTGAGGTAAGACTTGCCATCCCAATTTCTGAATTTCTTCAGTGGTGTAACGGCTGGTGTGTGGTCTTGCATTGTCATGCAAAATAAAAACATCCGCCATAGTTTTTGTTGGGCGAACTCGGTGAAGACGTGCTTTCAGCTGTTTGAGAGTTCTGACGTATTGGACAGAATTAATTGTGCATCCCTGCTCCAAAAAGTCAATCATAAGCACACCCTCTGCATCCCAAAACACTGTCGCCATAACTTTCTCTGCCGACCGCTGAGCTTTGAATTTTTTTTCTTCGGTGACGTTCTGTGATGCCATTCCAATGACTGCCTCTTTGATTCAGGTTAAAAAAAAATGAACCCACGTTTCGTCTCCAGTAACGATTTTTTCCAGAAACTCCTCTCCCTCCAAATTGAAGCACTGCAAGTGTTCGGAGGCTATTGTTTTCCCTGTTACTTTGTTTTGGGCGGTTAACATTCTTGGTAACCAACGTGAACAAAATTTTAAGTAACCCAGTTGTTGAATAATCGTCATCACACTGCCTTTACTGAGGGAGGTAATGCGACGCAATTCACCTGCTGTTACCTGGCGATCAACACGAATGATGTCATCGACTCGCTGAATGTTGCATGGAGTCACTGCAGTCACCGTCCTGCCGCTTCGCTTTTCATCTGCCAATGGTATTTGCCCTTCAGCTTCGTTACAGCGACGAACCCATCGTCTAACAGTGCTGACATCCACCGTTGCATCACCATACACATTTGTTAGCCTTTCGTGAATGCGAATTGGCGTTGTACCTTCCACAGTCAAAAATTCAATCACAGAACGCTGTCTAATACGAATGTCGATGTCAGCCATTTTTAAGAGGATGCAGTGCTGCCAGCTGTTGACTTAGGAAGGTACTACTGCTTTGGATTGGAGAAGAAGGTTTGAGGAATTGCGCCAAATTCAAAGTTTTGACATAACCTACATATTTAAGGGAAAAAAATAGGAAGCATTATTTTTGACCCACCCTCGTACATTTAACTGTAATTATTTTGTAATTGCATAATTACAACAAAGCAAAAGCTTCTGACATTTAGAGGTCAAGAGTCTTAATTCACAAAGCCCTCTAGCAACTGTAGTGTTTAGACGTGTGACAATAAGTCCGTCTTCATTTCCCAGTAGAGTAGGAAGGTGAATCATTCAAGCGGTAGAACCTCACACACTGAAATATTGTTGGGGTTGAGTAAAATTTATTGGTTCGATTAGCACGAAGATGCTAGACTTAATAATTAGGACTGCGGTGTTGATACAAATCACACACGCACACACATATACACACACACGCAGAGAGAGAGGGGGGGGGGGACTCTGTCATACAATGGATTTCTTTTGAATACAGTTTATTTTTGCCTGTAATGTATGCCGACGGGTTTGTGCGACATTTGTTGAACTACTGGTATAAATGATTGCAAAACAACTTAAAGCACAAGATAATGAACATTTCTAATTAACTCATTTGCTGGAAGCCACCTGTTGTTTTGACTAGCAAAAAGAAGCCTTTTAAATTCAAAGCAGATGTTTAATTGCGTTTAGAGCTTTTAAAAGGATTGTCCCAGATGCTAATATGATACAAATATTAAAATATAATATTTTAAAAATAAAAGTGCCTTGAATGCTTTCGAAAGAAACACTGCATTGCATCCTGAAATTCGGTAACAAGGCTTGACTGAAAAGTAATTATTTTTGACAATATAAGTTTATATAAGATGAGAATGTCCATATCTGAATAGCACAACCAGAACTGTAAAGTCAGCTTTTATTTTACGGCTAATCTCATAGACAGTCATGCTTGACAAGCCTGTTGATTAACGCGCTCGCAAGAATTAGAACTGTACCTAGGGTGACAATGTACGTTTAAGTGTTGGCCACTAATGATCTAAAATGTAAAACTTCACAGAAAAAAATGGAACATTATATAGAAAGTTAATGTCCGATTACACCATAGATGTTAAAATTGAGGTTAACAAAGGAAACGTAACAATTGTCACAGCGCTAACACTACTGTTAAATTTCTAGCATTTCGCTAACCTGCTTTCTGAAAATGTTAACAGACACGTGTTAACGCCAACAGACTTGTAAATATTACAGCAATAGAAGGCTATGGATGAGTCTATTATTTTCTGAACATACTGCGATGCGCTTTTGTTTTCATTTTCGTCTGCACACAGCTGAAAAAATGGCGAGTGACACAAAATCGTAAACAAAAGCCGTGAGACAAATTTATCGATGGAGAAAGAATTGTTAATTGAATTGGTGACGAAGTGTAAGCATATCGTGGTAAATAAGAGGACGGATGCGGTGAATGTAGACAAAGATGTCACGTGGGAAAATATTGGAAACGAATTTAAATCAAATGCATGTGTCACTACTACAAGCGCTAAACAACTTGTCAGTATTACGTAAATTTAAAACGAGGTGCGAAGGGCAAGTGACTTAAACGTCTCAAGACGGCAGGTGGACAGTGTATTATCCACATAATTCAGTGAATTATAAAATCGCAAAGTTATTAGTACTCGAAGCAAAGGCAAGATCGGTATATTCCTTTCGATGCATATTCTAGCTCATTATTACGTAAATTTAAAACGAGGAGCGAAGGACAAGTAACTTGGACGTTTCAAGACGGGCGGTGGACAGTGTATTATCCACATAATTCAGTGAAGTACAAAATCGCAAAGCTATTAATACTTGAAGCAAAGGCGAGATCAGCATATTCAGCCCGCCTCGGTAGCGTGGTGGTAGCGTGTCTGCCTCACGTTCAAGAGGTTCGGAGTTCGAATCTCGGCCAGGGTGAGCTACCTGGATAAAATCTTTTCCGGGGTTTTTCCTTATCATGAAGAACAAATGTCGGATAACTCTAAGCTCTATGGACCCTGGGCTCATTTGAGCAGCATTTCACCCATTCCATTCATCGTCCGATATGATTTAACGTTGGAGGACTTAAATTACCAAAAAAAAAAAAAGGGGGGGCCATATTCCTTGCGTTGTATGATGTAACCTTTCTTGTACTTCCTCAGTAACCTTCATACCAACTTGTTTTGACAGACTATACCTCTGTAGAAAATTTTCTTCGGATAGCTCCTCAAAATCATTTCTCCTCATAGGCCGTACTCTATTACGAATGCCATTTAGACGGTCTTAAATATAGCAGTTCGACATCAACAGCTGAGTTCATGCTCGCCATCCTGACTATTTACAATTGTTAAGGACTTATCATCAGAAATTTGGCTTGTTAGTTTAACAAGAGATTTAACACGAGTGTTAAGCTAACACTTTTTGGTGAATTGTAATTTTTGTTTTAACTATTGCTAAACTTGTGTTAAGTCGTAACATCTGTTAGTAAATTGGGCGTAAGTGTAGGAATATTAAATTCTTAATTCCAATTTGTTGGTAACTCATTCACATAGTTTTATATTAAGTATTCATATAATAAAATAGTAACAGCAGCTGTCAACGAATTTTAAGTTATACTTGCATAAAAACAATGTTTCTCAAAATATCGTTTTTTATATTGTAATGATCTGAGAACAGATGCTACCCCGGGAAATTATATCAGGTTTCACAAAATGTCAAAGTCGGTGCGCATTGATGTTCTGTCTTGCTGACCACGCGTTGGTAAGAACATTTATTGGCGTTTTTGGGTCGCCATACATTTCGCATTGTATTTTTTGTGGATTCACCACACAGGACGCTGCCACTCTAAGTTCGACCTCTACGAATCAGTATTCGTATCATTGCATGAAGCCCTGTCAGAGTTCATAATAGGTAAGTGGAAATGTCAACTAAGCTCTCACACTTAGGGGCTCACAAGCAGGAACCCTCACATCTCCATTGGCTAATGTCCTAGACGACGCCGGAAGCTTTGAATAAAACCTGTTGAGGCCTTCATCCTCTCTGCAGTGGCACCGTTCCAACCAGTCACC
Source organism: Mantis religiosa (assembly GCA_030765055.1). NCBI lineage: Eukaryota > Metazoa > Arthropoda > Insecta > Mantodea > Mantidae > Mantis > Mantis religiosa. The sequence continues at coordinate 289,603,413 of CM060948.1, read as the reverse complement.
GAAAGTCTCTATCACTGAACCTACGGTCTCCCTCTTGTCCTCCATAGAGTACGCTACAGTATAATGGTGACCACGGACAGATTTTGATAATCTAAACGTATCCAAAGCTTTATCAATAGAATTACATAAGGAATCAATAAATTGATCTAAAATGAGCTTAAAATTCTTTTGTCTTCCTTTTAGAGTATGGGTGTTTAGCAACATTCTTACTTCTGTAACATCACATCTGAAATTAAAGCTTTAAATATTATAATTAATTTAAATTCGCGAATTTGTATGTTCAAGGGAGATGAATACATAACAAATCTGTTACCAGCAGCACGTGCAAATTCTTGGAAGTTAGGGAACAACGTTGTCGGAAAACATATTTGTGTTCTGTGAGAAGCTCCTTTCCACATCCTCTGATTCAACAATCACTGGCAGTGGGATCTTCCGTGCAAGAGGTATCATTTATTTGAAGGTGACCCCCCCCCCCTTTTTTGCAAGAACACTTTCTAAGATACCCTTTTCAACTTCTTCCCTTACACTTCTTAAGTCAAATGAAATTTTATTAACTGGAGTTAAGAGAACTTTCCAGACATGGACCTTTCCGCTGTACATGTGTGATTGCTTGTGTTAAAAAACTTAAATTTGGCTTTATGAAGGCTAGCTTCCTATTTCACCGTAAATAATGGTTTAGTTGATCAGTTGTAGTAGTATCAATAGGATTCAGTGTTTCGATAACACGTTTCACCATCTAGCAATGATCAGCAATAATCAATTTCTGAATCTATCCAGGTGCTCGTCTAAGTGATGAAAGGTTCTGCTGGGAGTGGAACAACGCTAGCTATGGACTTCAGCACTTCACAAGAGGGAGTTATGAAAGATAAAATAAAATATAAAATTAAAATCTGCATACCTAATAGCCCTGTTTCTGGAATCTATATCAGGCCTTATTTTGCAAACTTCATTTTTTACTTTATTAACTTCTAAATCAGATTTCACAAAACAATTTGCAAATTTTGCAGATATAATCTATTTTCTGGATTCCAGTAACCTTACAAATATAATCTATCGAAAAGTCTTTTTCTACTTTACTTCTACTTCAACAATATAAATCAAATCTACATTTCTACTACAGCTTTAATTCTTATAACAAGCTACGAAAGACTGTTTCCTACCATTTTAAAATTTGCTCTTCTGCAGTTGGTATCCAAAGCTTCCTCCTACTGGTATTCATCTCCTGAAGGAACTGGCATCAGTAGATGGAGCTAGTTCGTCAGTTCCAGACATCCGGGTAGTCTTCTCTCCGCTTCTGCATAATCAGTTGCATTTGTCCGCTCTGATACTCTCCATATATTGTATATCTTCTCTCTCCTGGTATTCTCTTTCTGTCTATGGTCTTTCTGTCTTCTTTCTGATGTTCATAATTGGCGTTTAAAGTCAGGTCCGCAAGTCTGGTAATCTGTATCTTCAGTTTCTCTTGGTCCTATTTCCTTACGACGATCTCTTAAGTTATATTCTTTTCTAGGGAGTTTTGACAAAACTTTCCTTCGTCTTTGACACTGGACAACCCACTAGAGCAAAATGGGCTTAAGTTCCGATGCCTTCGTATGCATAGCATATGCCAAGAAGTCATGCCTACCATTTTCAGGTAAAGAGTTTGTGTTGACTTTACCTGATTTCACAAAAAGCAATGTAATTTCTGGTGCCCTTAGGCCGTAAAATAGAAACAAAGAGAAATACAAGAAACATACATTTTTCAAAGAGTCTGCAAATTGTGGAGTGGTTAAGGTTTTAGTATTTCACTTGTAACCAGAAACATTTCACCTGGTCCATCGATCTCCAATATATTAATGATTACGCCAACCATGTAACAATTTTCTATCATTCGTTTCGTCAACGGACACGGAAATCATTTTTCCATGCACTTATGACCGTGTCTGGTGTTGTAAGATTGTGACCAGTAGTTCTTGGGAAGAGTTGATTCGTCTTCAATAGGAGTCCGAAATGTAGACCTAGATAACTCGTATAGCATTGTTGAGTGTCCAAAATGGGATATTAGCAGAAACTAAAGCTTCACAAACATTTCTGTAGGAATATGACGATTTAGTTTACCTTCATGGACATAGGTACTTTGTTGTAGTAAATTAGATAATTTTTTTCTTACTTGCGAATTGCACTGTCTGTAAATACTTATCGTAACCCCCCAAAAATTAAAGCTAATAAAGCGTAAATAAAGCGTAAAGCAAATAGAAAAGGGTTTTCAAGATGCGCTGTGTTATGCCATAATTGATGCACGAGTAGTTCACCTAAATCGCTATACTCCTTACTATTATTCACTGCATGCGGCCCACGTTTTTCGCTTTAAATTTTACAAGTATTTTCGTAACTTAAACATTCAGACTTTCACATTTTCAGGACTGTCTGTATATGGCCAGAATAAATTATTTCATAATTTAAGTCTGTTTAAAAAAAGTATATGTTAACAATTTTTAAATGTTATTAAAATAATTACAGTTAAAAATCCTTCTCTGACTCATTTTCATCAATTTCTGTTTGACGTTTCAAAGGACTTCAAGGCTATACCCAGAAAATTAAAAATACACATTTTATTTGTTATAAAATATCTTGAACGTACTGTGGTATTTTAATCAAAATCGTTTTGAGTCATTTTTGAGAAAATCGACATTTTCGGAAGTGTTTCCTCGTAAAGGGTAGTTTGGGGTGTGGCATTATCATGAAAGCGAGTTAATATTGTATTGTCGTCCAGTTCTGCAGTATGTTTAAAATTTCAGAACTATACACCGAGAATTTAGTTTAAAATCGATTGAAAAAATTGTACCTGGCAGACAGGCGGAAAAGAAACCGAGTTAGGGGGAAAAAAAAAACCATTTAAAATGTAACAGTATTTTATTAGTATTATTGTAATTATTATATTGAAATACATTGTTACTAAATTTTGACATTCATATTGATGTTTAATTAACCGGAAACTTCTACAGTGAAATGTACAGTTTTTGTCTCTATTTTGAAATATTCGCTCTTCATTTCGGTTTATTTTAAGCGGTTTCATTTGTTCTTCATAAACACGTACAAAATGGTATACTTTGCTGTAATATAGTACATAATTGAAACAATATTGATGAATGTTAATGGCAATAATTAGGATTAGAACATGAGATTTTCTGTGAGCTTGTAGAAATTTTAGGAAATAAACGCGAATTTGGAAAAATATTTCCTCTTTTCGTTAACATTTATTCCCAACCTAGAGTGTGGCATAGCCAGTGGAATTATTTTGAAATGACGAGGGGATGTTACGCATTGAAAATTTTTGGTAACAACGTCATTCGTTTTAATGTTCTGTTCCTGGCGGCTGGCAGAATTTGGATGTGATACGGGGTGAAACATACTTCAGCGTTTAGGGTGGGTGACATCAGTGATGCATCGGTGAATATTTAATGATGTTCTTCTAATGGAGCATAAAGCGGCATGCTGGCAGTAAATTACCAACTTCAGTGATCGGTGAGACAAGTGGTGCCTTTGCTCCGATCGCATTTAATGGCTGCGGAATGTTGGTGTATCGGCAATTGTAATTCCTACCGGGATGAAACTAATGTGGCATGTGCAGCTGAGATGCATGTTACCTATAGAAGCATGCCATGCTGTGAACTGTAGTATCACTGAAGTTGATCTTAACACGAGTAAGTAACTTTCAGCGATTACGTGTGTGTATGATAAGACCCGCAGATAAGTAATGACCAGACAGGTATGCTTAATATGCATTTGTGTATGTGCTAATAAAGCTGGTAGTGATTATGTTGCCTTTGCTCCTGTTGCTTTTCCGTGAACGCAAGGTGGCAATAGTAGGGCTTATTATCGGAATTTCAATCAGGATTCAGGAAAGGGAGAAGGGCAATAGATAATGTACTAATTATTAGAACAATAGATAAGTACACAAGTAGGAAAAGAGGGAGAGTATATATGTTTTTTTGTAGATTTTGAAAAAGCTTTTGACACAGTAGTGCGAGAAGCACTATGGTGGAAATTACAAAAGAAAGGAGTAAGCAAGAAATTTATTATAGGGCTAGAAAAAATTTATGAGGGAACAACGTTTGGAACAAGAGTAGATAAGAATGGGATAACAGAAAATAGTGGACCAGAAAATGGGATTAAGACAAGGCTGTAAACTTAGCCCTATATTGTTCAACGTGTTCATTGATATAATTGAGAAGGTTGTAAAAAGTAACAACCATTGCCCAATTATTAGGAATAAGGTAATACCAGTGTTACTATTTGCAGATGATTTGGTAATAGCATCTATAACAGTGATAGAATTACAGAGAGCAATAAATGAAATTAGCAGCTACTGTAAAGAATGGGGGACAAGAATCAATATAAGCAAGTCAAAAATAGTAGTGTTTAAGAAAGGTGATAAGTTAATAAAAGATGAAAAGTGGTATCTAAATGACCAAAAAGTGGAGGTGGTAAAGGAGTTTGACTATTTAGGGATGAGACTGTGCTACAATGGAGGCTGGGGAGCTCATGCGAGAAAGATAAGAGTGAAAGGGAAGATAGAGATGTCTGGTGTAAGGAGCTGTAAATATAAATTACTAGATGTGCCAGTAAAGTGGCATGAAAGAATCTATGAAGCAATAGTAGAATCAAACATCACATAGGGTGTGGAGTTGTGGGGGGTCAATGAGATAAGAAATCATGTTGAACATACATATGAACAGTTCTGTAAAGAGATACTAGGTTTGAATAAATCAACGCCAAATGGAATAGCTAGAGTGGAACTTGGAAGACCTTGCAGGAGTGGGGTAGTTATAGAAAGATGTTTAAAATATTGGTATAGTTGTATAAAAATGGATGATGATAATACATTAAAGATCCGTCTAGAACATCAAAGAATTCAACATGTAAGGACAGCTGGTGGGCAGAGCTAGAGAGAACGCTGGTTAAAATAGGGATGGGGGATATCTAGCACGAGAGTGAAAGAAATGTAAAAGAATTTTGGACAATTATTAAGAATAGGATATAGGACATTGACAGACAAGTGACGTGGGAAATCTGATAAGTAAGAAATCACTAAATGTATACCTGAAAATAAAGACAGAATGGGGAAGGGAAACATATATAGACCTATGTGATAGATATGAGATAGTGGGTTTAGCTTGGTTAAGGAAAATGAAATGAAATGTGTAGTGTTTAACGCCCGCTTTTACTACATACGGCACCACAGGCGATGACACTGATGATACATGAGATGAAGATGGAGCACCGGTGGAATGAGATGGCGGGGGAAACCGGAGATCCCGGAGAAAACCCGCCCCAGCGCCATGTTGTCCACCACAAATCTCACTTTGCGGTCGCCTGGGATCGAACCCGGGCCGCCTTGGTGAGAGCCAAGCGGTCTAACCACTGAGCCATGGCGCGGCCCCATTGGTTAAGGACAGGAGCCATATTGAGAAGGGGTTCACCAAAGGAGTGCATTCTATGTGGAAAGAAAATAAGTTTAGATCATTATGTAGTGGAGTGTAAAGAAATTGAAAACTGGTGGAAATTAATATGAGATAAGAACTGGGATAATAAAGGGACTTACGTAGTAACAATAAAAATGCTGACGTTGAAAAGAGAATAGATTAAGGGAGGTGAAGAAATTAGCTGACGAAGTCAAAGAGAAATGGTTGAGAAGGGCGAGGAAATAGGAGGTAGAGAAATGAAAGACACAATCAGAACATTGTCAAGGTCGTATAAGGGCTAGGATAGAGGTTAACGGCCAGGGAGCCAACACCACTATCAGCCCCTAATATAAGAAGCTGACAAATTTGTAGCTAGATTAGAATTGTAAACCTTGTAATTGAGATTCTAAGATGTGTAAGTACAAATAAATAAAATAGTAGGGCTTATACACAGAAACACTCTAGAACCGACTGGCAGCGATCATGCTGCCTTAACTCCTATTGTTTGTGGATGCAGGACAAGGCAGATGGGTATATGTCGGGGCGTTTGCTGAAATTCGTCATTTGATGAATATACTCGACAGATCATGAAAAGCAGTCATTTAATGTCTATACTTCATCTGTCGGAGCATCCAAAAGCAGCTGTTAGCGAAAGCTTAGGTTTATTTAGTGAAGTTTAGGTTGGTTAGATTTGCCAAGTTTTGTCATTTCATGAGGAATCGTGGTAGAACATGTTGATACTCTCGCATGGGTTTAGAATATGGCGGCCGTTGTTTACCTGCAGAGTATCCTCGCGAAATAAGTTTCCAGAAAAGGCTTACGACGTATCTAAACGTTTCGAAATATTTCCCGGCCCAAGTGGAGCTTTAAGGGGACGAAAGGGTTAAATGTGATAAGTGGTTAGGGAAGGTCAGGAGCCATGTCAAGTGGTTTACCAGGTTGATGGCTTTTCTGCTAACGTTGTCCTATTTCAACAAAAGAAACGATCATGCCTTCAGTCTTCTTTTGGACTTCCTGTAATCCTGCAAAGATAAATAATTATATCGGAGATTAATGAATATATGAAGTTGGTATAAATGTAGTTGCAACAACATTTTCGGGACTAGGGGCATAATGACATCACATTGGATATTATAAAGACTATCTTGTAATATTTAATGCAACGGTCTCTCTCTCTCTCTCTCTCTCTCTCTCTCTCTCTCTCTCTCTCTCTCTCTCTCTCTCTCTCTCTCTCTCTCTCTCTGGTCCCCCACACACAGGACTTCAAATGAAGAAATAGTTGGGCAACATCGTTTCTATATGATGACATGCAAGATATTTTTAATTTTTAATTTTTTTTGTCTCATTTATATCCCGCCTTTAACTGCTGTAGTCATATCGGCGGCCGTTCTCCTTTGGAACATACCGAAGGTGTTACCTCGCATTCCTTGGGTTTTAATCATTAGATCACGCACACATTCACATTCTCATTCATACTTCGAGACTCTGGGGGAGATGAGGAATTATCGAACGAGGAATCGAATCCGGGATCCCTAGCACGGCAGGCTCTAGCGACTGAGCTACGGGGCCAGCCACAAGATGTTTTGTTGGCCTCGAAATAGGGTGAATAAGTTTGATAGGTTCAAATATTCGTAAGGATATGTTCCTACTTAGGTAATCATAAATTCGGTAACTGCGGATGATACGGAAAGCGCTATTTAAGACAAACAGTATATTTTAGAAGGTTCCACATACCGGTATGTTTTAGCCATTCCTTTTCCAAATACATATATGCATAAATGAATCTAAGATCCGTTTTAATCGTCCATCAGATCGTTTGAAATTTATGATGACAGAGGGAAGAACCTCTGAAGAAATACAGACTCAGCATTATTATCCTTTCCAGTCAGCATCTGGGCGTTTCCTAGTAAATATGAGTGTGACTCCCTGAGGAAAAAAAATATTCAATGCGTTAGTCAGTAAATAAAATTTCTCTCCAATATTTTATAACACAATGTAAAAGAAAACAGACTTTTATTTGGAACCCAGGTGCTAATGACTCTATAGGTCAAATGCTTTTAAACCCATTTCTCTAACCAAAACCAATATCGTCATTTACAAAAACGTAAACAAATAAGAAACATGTTTTTATGTGAGAGGGTAGTTCCAGGGGTTTTATATTCGTCGCCGCGCTAGACCACTTGGGTATGAAATTTTGTATTTATCCTATTAAAGCATATTATTTACCAGTGCAATTGTGCATAGACACGTAAGTAAGCTCGGTGGCAATTTTCTAAGCCCCCTTTCCTCAGGGAATATCCAATCATGTATTTGATAAGGTTCAATATGACAGTTTAAATGAAATGCATTGCTTCGTCTACCAAAAAGTGTTGGACAATATTCGAAAATGCCTCCCTACTTGTATCTTCATCTTAAAACACACGCCAGGAAAACTACGTTGCGTTTAATATTAAGCTTACTCTAAAAAGTTAATTTACATTTTATATCGTTTTTACAGTTCTCCTTAAACCAGCTTCATATTAATTATAACATTTCCGGAAGGCTCGGAGTTTCATTAAAATCACGAGTGTTTACAGTAGTGTTACCCAGAACTAAAAAAAGGACAGCAAAATTATTGGAAGAAAGAGGTGGATATAAAAGAAACCAAACGTTAGCCAAACCCAAAGTTTTAGGACGCTCGCGATCACTTTTACATTTTACTGGGTTAATTATATTATTGATTTTATTCCAGAACATTTAAAATGTTATAAAATTTTAAATATATGAAACTAGCATTGTGATTAAAAGGGCTTGTGATCATCAAACATTCCAGGAAATGTTCTGCTTAAAGAAAATAAAAGATAGCAAACATATTGCATCGTTCCTGATTGATGAGTGTAATGAAGAATTGTTGAAGAAATATGCCACCAGCATAACACGTCACGTTGGTATGTGGAAATGTAATGTACCACATAAATAGTAAACGCATTTGGAAGGGGGGGGGTGACGTCTTTACTGGATCCGGTGGTTTCAAGAAGGAGACGGGTTAAAATATGACAGAAACAACTGGAAGATTAAGACTTATCACCTCGTAATTGAATGCAGCTATAGTGCAAAACGCAAGAGAGAATTCTTTCTGTCCTCCTGCAATAGTCAACCACATGGGTCTTCAGGTGTCGTCTACAACAGTGTGAAAGGCGTGTTCACGCTGCCGGTATCCCTCATAGGAAGCGCGATCTAGAAGAATGGGTCGTGTGAAATTAACTCTCCAGTTTCTCCCAAATGCTAAAGGAGTTCTGGGAGACATTTGGAATGACGATAAGGTATTCTCATCGGACGAAAAGGGAAGGACAACAGTGGTTATATCAGTATTTAGTAACAACAGCAAGAAGTGGAAGAATTAGCCTCTCAGAAAGGCTGAACGTCTGCTACCGGTGTAGGTGGGCTAGTCCGCGTGTTTGCGAAAGTAAATTCTGATGAGTATGTGGAGATCTTGAAGGATACCACGTTACCTGATGTTCCTGCTGATCCTGCGGAAGACATGGGAGATTATTAACGATGTCCACGATTGCAGCAGTGTTCGTATTTCCAGAGTAGTCAAGGAGTAATTAGAAGAGCATCCGGAAACTTCTCCTCTCTTAAGTCTTCGAAATCCCCAGATCTTATTAGAGTACTATGATTAATTGGGAGTAGAGGGCAGAAAGAACTCCCGTAAACCTCGTTCAAGCACATTTTGCCAAATGCATCAATTGTTTTTTTTTTTTTTTAAGGCTTGAATTTTAAGATACTTGTACGGCTTTCAGAAAATAAGTCATTTTTTTTTTAATTTCCTGGTCATGTAAAGAGAATGGGATTTCAAAACGAACACATTGACGAGCTCTTAAATTATTTGATTATCGCTTAAGATTGTATTGTCGTATTTCTGTTGTACCTACAAGGAAATGTGAATAAAGCCATTACAGCAAGTTTATATCTTTAACATGAAGTGTAGGAAAAGTACGGTTTTGTTAGGATGGAAATTAATAGAGCAAATCATGTGAATGTGGCACAGATTTATTTCCTAATCTCTGTTTTTAATTACCTTGCCCCGCTAACATGTATCACTCTGCGTGCAACTATCTTCCCCCTCACCCTAATTGTCTCATGCTTTCGCGCCATAGGCCATAGGCGGTGACTTCCCGTCACATTTAAACCTGCAGTAAACGTCACAATAATTGCCAGAAAGATAAATAAAATCATACTAATAAGAATATGAAGGCATGCAAAATTACAAGTTTATAATGAAACTGGACAATTTGAAACTGAATGAATGAGCAATGAAACTGAAACAAGTCTATAATGAAAGGCCTTCGGCCTTTTCCACTTTTTTTTTTAAAAAAAAGAACCAGAACACCTACCTTGCAAAAATGCTTGTCTTTCAGCCATACTTGTCTTGTGTCGTGTGTTCTTCATTAACCCAAGACTCGTCAAATTGTATCCCGGTGCAGTCTGATTCTCATTAAACAACGTCTTCGACAAACAGTAATATCGCCCCTGGATTGGTAAGGTTTCCTGTTGTCTTAATTTCATGTCGCGATGTTCCTACGTATCTAACACACACCTGTAAGTTCAGAGCACAGCTGTTCGACTTCTCTCACGGACAAATACGGATTCTTCTCAGTGAGTGCATTAAATACATACACCACAATTCTTTCTTCGCCGCTTTGTAAAGGTTTTCCCTTGCGATGCTTCAGCGAAAAACTGGCGGTAGACTCTGCCGTTATACATATTGTGACTTTGTGGGTTCGTGAAATGAAAAGTCTAATTTCACCACTCAAAAATGTTCTTTATTTCCACCGACTTACAGTTAAACACTTGCCAATTACACAAAATTACGTAATGCACACAATTACGATTCACCAGTTCGTCCGTTACCGATCAGATGCACGTACACAATTACGTAAAGTCTTCCGTTGCACAATCTTCTCGTTCATTAACACGGCGCTCCTTTGCTAGCACCTCAAACACTGACTGACTGTCTGTCTGCAACCCCCCTTTTTATAGGAATATCGCCGTCTCTTCCCGACTTCTCTAGTTTCCACCCGAAAGTTCCAGATGGCCGTGGGAAAAGGGGAAGGGGCCGCCCGCGCAAGTGACATTTCCTCTAATCTTCCCCCTCAGTTAGTGACAGAGACTGATGAGTGGGTGGGTGGCCCAGCTGCCTAGGGTCCTTTCCAGCGGTCACCCGTCCTGCCTTCCGCTAATTGGGTGACACTGCTCCCTCCTCAAAGCTGGTCGTCCCGAACAGCACCATCGTAGCGTGCCAGGCGGTCCAGGTGCACCACCAGCATCTGCTCGGAGTCTCAGCCAGTAGTAGCGCTGCCGTAGTTTGTGAATCGTTCGGTTCGCTCCCAGGTGTCCTCCTGAAGTACCGGCGTGCACTTCCTCCAAGACTTCCGGGACCTTACTCCGGGGAAGTACCAACTGTTCTCTCTGCGCCTTCCCATCGGGTGACTCCCATACCCGGAACAGCACGCCCTCTCTGGTCTTCAGCGAGTCCCATTGGGCCCAGTACGACTTGTAGGTGGCGCCCCTTGGTGCGATGTCCTCCCAGGTTGGTCTTGTCCCTGCCTCCACTTCCCTCAAGAGTGGCCCCAAGTCTGCGTCCGCCAGCTGCTCCCTCCTCAGGCCTGCGCTATCCCAGCCGTCCGCAGGCACTGCCACAAGTACTCGGACTGCTGCGGCACGCTCCTTCTCTTCCACTCTTGAGCACTGACCGCACTCTACTGGACAGGGTCTTCGGAACATGGCGTCTGCGTTACCGTGGCTCTTCCCTCTACGATGTTCCGAGGTGAAGTCGTACTCCTGCAGCCTCTGGACCCAACGTGCTGTCTGGCCTTCCAGGTTCTTAAAGCTCAATAGCCAGGTTAGGGCGGAATGGTCAGTCCTCAGGTGGAATAGCTGACCGTACAGGTACTTGTGGAAGTGCTCCAATGTCTTTACTACCGCCAGTAACTCCCGTCGGGTGACGCAGTAGTTCTTCTCTGCCTTGGATAGCGTCTTGCTGTAGTAAGCTATCACCCGCTCATGGCCGTCCTGGATCTGCGATAGGACACCTCCAATGCAATGGTCGCTAGCGTCGGTGTCCACCATGAAGGCGCCACCTGGTTGTGGGAGACCCAAAATTGGAGCACTGCACAGGGTTTCCTTCAGGTGCTGGAAAGCGTCTTCGGCGTCCTCCGTCCACACATAAGGTCGGTGTTCCTCTGTCAGGCGGGTGAGGGGTTTGGCGATGTTGTCGGCCTTTTCCTCTAAATCATCAAGGCGGTCGTCTATTTGACCCATCCGCTTGCCCAGATTCGTGACGTCATCCCTCACGCCGGCCAACCGTTCCTCAAATTTGGCGGCGAGAGCCTCGTTCGCCACCTTCATTTCCGTGGCCAGACGGTCGTTCGCTGCTCTCATTTCTGTGGTTAACTCGGCCTTCATTTCTTCCATCTTCTCGGTGATGTTGTCGTTGGCCGTCTTCATTTGTTTCAACTCTGCGGCCAGGTTGCTATTTGCCGCTTCTGTTTTTGTTGTTAATTCGGCCTTCATTTCTTCCATCTTCTCGGTGATGTTGTCGTTAGCCGTCTTCATTAGTTTCAGTTCCGCGGCCAGGTTGTTATTTGCCGCTTCCGTCTTCTCTGTTAATTCGGCCTTCATTTCCATCATCTTCTCCAAAATTTTTTCCAATGCCGCGTCCATGGTCGTAATGTTCGGTGATGTTATCGTCCCGCTTCCTGACACCAGTGTGACTTTGTGGGTTCGTGAAATGAAAAGTCCAATTTCACCACTCAAAAATGTTCTTTATTTCCACCGACTTACAGTTAAACACTTGCCAATTACACAAAATTACGTAATGCACACAATTACGATTCACCAGTTCGTCCGTTACCGATCAGATGCAGGTACACAATTACGTAAAGTCTTCCGTTGCACAATCTTCTCGTTCATTAACACGGCGCTCCTTTGCTAGCACCTCAAACACTGACTGACTGTCTGCAACCCCCCTTTTTATAGGAATATCGCCGTCTCTTCCCGACTTCTCTAGTTTCCACCCGAAAGTTCCAGACGGCCGTGGGAAAGGGGGAAGGGGCTGCCCGCGCAAGTGACATTTCCTCTAATCTTCCCCCTCAGTTAGTGACAGAGACTGATGAGTGGGTGTGGCCCAGCTGCCTAGGGTCCTTTCCAGCGGTCACCCGTCCTGCCTTCCGCTAATTGGGTGACAATATAATAAGTACACGAGAAATAAACGATCAATAAAATAATTTAGCTCTCGCACTCGGCACTACACATCTTCGAATGGCGATATATGACTAATCCAGTTCAAAACAAGGTCAGTGATAAAAGTCATATAAACAAATATGTCATCACTACCACTAAAGCACGTGCTATCGTGCCATGTGAAAGACGGGCTTCTGATCAAAGGAACCTCCTCTTTACTTGTTTAAGAATTAACATGCATTTCAGATAGATGAACTCTGTTGCGTAATATATTTAATTCAAACAGTTACGAAAATATAACTTCGACAATTCTCTTTCAACATATAAAGACATATCACCATGTTAAATAACGAACTAATTTTTACCGCACAACAGTCTATACTGCAATAGCAGCCAATGAGAGGTGATAAGATCACGTGACCGTTTAGAGATACAGGGCAAGCTTATGTGAAACAAGGATTAGGTAGGCTTTCCTTTTATTTAGAGAACCAAAGAACGCTCTTTTGTATCTCTAGATCGAGCTTTTGGTGCAAATTGCAATACTTTTGACAGGTAAAAGCGAAGGCCGAGGGGTAGGGTGAGTGCAGCACAGATGGTTACACTCTGTGAACGTAAAAGTGAACATGAAGCTCGTGTAGTCGCAAACTTGGCGATGCATGAAGCGCAGCAAACTCGGGTACACACAGTTTCGGAAGAGAACTGGTAAAGCAAACATTTACATCTTAGTGGTTCTAACTGGTACAACTTTTCAAGCTGTCATTTTACAGAATAAACAAAACTAAAGAAGGCCTTTTGATCTGGTGGTTAGACATGCTAGTTTTCAAATCGAGCAAAACCATGTTTGATTCCCGACCGGAGAGTGGGAATTTTTTCTTTAGCCAGGAGTACTCCCTATCTGCCTGGAGTGTGGGAGGTAGTGGTGTGTGGGTGGTAGGGGGGAGTTTAATGTAATTACACAAAGTAATACCACGTAATTACACAAAGTAATACCGTCCAACCGTAAAACGAGTGAACATCATTGCAAACGAACAATAGTTGCAAAGGTAAAAAGCCGCCGATATGACGTGGAATGCTAAAAGCGGCATCTCTAAGGACCGTGCTAGAGTACACAGATGGAACAGAAATCAACCCTGGGATATTTATCCGACGTAAGAGAACTAGTGCAGGCGAACGCCAATAGAAGGTAATGTTTCAAACGGAAATTTATTTTATTAAGTTTATTTTATGAAAACTAAACTAAAACTAACTCCATGGCACAGCAGTCCAAAGCCTAGTTCGACCGCTTATTTTTATTATTCTTTAAAAAAGTATTAAATATATATATTCTCCATTTTATCGTTTTTTATTGTTTCTGTTTGATTACTCTTTGTTTCCTGTACCTTTTACACATAAACATTACATACAAAAGCACCCATGCCTGAAGCGGGACTCGAACGCGCGACCCTCTGCGCTGTGGAACGTTATAGACATACACTCTAGCGACCACGACTACGAGGGCCGGCATTTAAAAATTACCTCCACCAGCCGGGACTCGAACCCGGGACCGCTGGGTTGGGTAGTGCACGCTATCCACTGGACCACGGAGGTAACCTCTTCAACCCCACCTCGGGTCACAACGGGCACACGAGAGGGGGAGCAATAGCAGAGTGTGAGACCTCACTCCCCTCTTCCGAGTTTCTCCCGACTGCGGTTGGAGAATGCCGTCGACACAAGTTTGGAGTGGAGTAGTGAGCTAAACCAGGAACAGAGCGGGGAGGAAGATCCAAACCCTGACATGAGTACGATTCATACGAAGTGAAGGGAAGGATGAGGATGGAGCAGTTGGTGTAAGGAATTACGGGGGAAACCGGAGAATCCGGAGGAAACCTGCCCTTTCGTCCATCACAATCCGTTATCCCCACTCAGCCACGACGATTTTATGAAAAGATACTTGCAATTGGAAAAAGCAACCATGTAAACAGTCCTAGATCATATAAACTTAATCCATTTTTACGTTTAGTGGCCGGTGTGAGAAGTGTCAGTGATACTTCTTTCGAGCCTTTCATTATCAGCATTTCTAGAAAAAGTTACTGTTTTGAGTTGATGTGAAGGAGGCACAGCTATAGGAATGTGCTAAGTAAACATTTTCTACGCTTCACATCGTGTTTACCTCGCTAGTATCATATACAATGCACAGTGTTGTCAGATACATGCCTAATTTGTATCACTAGATAAGTACTGTATCGCCAAATTTTGACCGCACTTGGGGAAAGCATTGTGTCAAAAAAGTGGACTCATTGGTAATGCAATGGTAGCACACAGAGCAGTGTGAACATTTTAAGAGTGAACGTTCTTGCAATGTATTGGGAGATTCAGAGACAGCATTTTCGTGCAATGATCTTGTAGGACTTCAAATGTAACCAATGAAACGTAGTCGCTTGAGCGTCACCGATTTTCTATGCCTGAAGACTGTTGCAACATATGAAGCTATCTACAGTGTGGGGAACTGAGTGGCGTGCATGATTCCAGAAGTGGTTTCAAAGCACGGAACGCTGCATACAGTGCCAGGGAAAATAATCTGAGAAACTGGTATAAATAAAATGCTTCTGATTATTCATTATTTACTGTCTCCATGCTTATCTAGCATCATGTACAAGTATTTGATCTGTCAGCGAGGGTGATTCAAGTATACACATTTTGTATTAAACAACCTGACCAGGTTAGAGCAGATTAACACACCTGGGTCTCGGTGGCCTCATTCTGTTGGTCAGGCAATACGTAGCTGTGGAAAAAGCCATTCTCGCCCCAAGATGGATATTGATAAGTGAATCGATGTATACAGTCGTCCGTATTTGGCAGACGTAACAAAACCTCGTATGGGGGTCTGTGGCTGTCTGATAAGCGTCTAAAGAGAAACTCTGTAGCCTCTCCCTTTTTAATGCTCTTATTTTCTAAAAATAAATACGGCAGCGTGTTGGATGAGCAGCCTTTGTTACGTACGTGAACGTTGTCCCGCATTCCGTGTTGAAAATAAGGGAATGGTTTTAACGTACTTTTTGTCCATCATCAAGGTTAGGTATCGGTATCGATTTTGTTTTCTCTGAACAAAGCAAGGCTGTTTCTGTAAGGGGTAAACATCGATGGTACCTTATTAATTACAGTTAAGAAGATCCATAAAAATTTAGTTACCATATCTGCAACATCTATAACTGCAATTACACAAATTAACCGTAAATGTACCTTTAAAAGGAATTCAGTTATTCACTCCACTTCTCTCTATTATGGTTTACTATTAACTAAAGTTGATAAGAGATGCAGGTAGTAGTAGTCGAATTACGTTAAGGGTGCTCAACTGCTGAAGGTATCAGTGTCCTTACAAAGGTATAAGGTCTGCACAGTTAAAATCGACACATTAAAACCAGAAAATGTGTAAAAAAAAAAAAAAAAAAAAAAAAAAAGCGGCCAATAGAAAGCTAAAACTACACCATAAAAACATTAAAAGTAGGTGTCGAGCTAAATGCGGCTGGCCATACCGCTAAGGCGGATGAAAGCTAAAACTCGCTCCACGGCACTCAGGTTGTCCGCCAACACCTGACTCAGGGTAGCCGGAAAACGGAGGGGGTTTCGCATAGGAGCTAAAAACCGGCATTCTATTAAAATATGTCGGGCAGTCAAAGGCTCCCGACAGTGAACACAAATTGGTGCAGGGTCAGAGGATAAAAAAATGTCGGTGGCTAAAACTGCAGTGTCCAATGCGGAGACGGGCTAAAACGAATCGCGGCGACGACGGCGCGAAGAAGTACATCAGGGTACCGGGTGTGGTTTTAGCTTCCTGAGCTTGTTGCCCACAGCCCCATTCCAGTCGTCCCAACGTGATAGAATAAGCTTACAGAGCTCGACGAAGATCTGCCGGAGTAATAAAAGAACTAAACCACTGCGAATGTAAAATAGCAGCTTTAGTTGCAACGTCGGCAGCTTCATTGCCCGGCAGCCCTACGTGTCCAGGAACCCACACAAACGACACACTAACGCCAGCATTAGCGATCGAAGAGATGCAGGTATCGTCTACAGATGCTCCTGGATGTATGTGAATTCACTTTAAATGGATGCTAGGAAAACTGTTATAAGTTTAGCCCGTAATTTATCCGTATTTCTTTGCATCTTTGAATACATTTAGGTTAAGGTGCATTCTTTTATCCTCTGTACTTAGGCATATTTTAGTGAGCATATACCTGGAAAAGCGGGCTAAGCCAATCCTTCTTTTCCCAACGCTTTAAATAGACGAAAGGGCGTATTCCACGCAATTCGGTATGCCTGCGCGCATGTTCTTTTTTGACATTTAAGCTTTTTTGGATTTATTTCTCGTCTTTCTTCTACATACAATTTCATTGATACATTGACATTTGTAACATTTCTTTCACACAATAACAAAATGATTTATTCATATCTAACATACCCTTCCTACCTACTTGCCCCAAGTCTCGGTCTCAATACACATAACCCCTGGTTTTCCGTGTGTTGATGACCCTCCTCTCCCTTGTATCCCTCGTTCTAGTTTTCCAGCCCTTAATTGTTAGTTATTCTTCATCAGTCTTAAACATTTCTCTCTAACTTTCCCCAGATATTCACCTATATTTCTTACATTCTCTTCTCCTTTTACCAATAACATTTTCTTTATTATTAAACCTCCCCCCATCCCTAAAACTGTCCCACTTTTGTTGCCAAATTTGTTCTCTCTATTTGTTTGTTTGCAATAAAGTATACTATGCTTTGATTTATAGCTATTCAAAGCCTATCACTTCAAAGCAAAAGAAGGGTAAAAAAATGCTCAGAAATATTTAATATCGCAATAAAGGGAAAAACTGGGCTTTTCACAAGGGTTAGTTAATGAAGACTGAATATTTTTGTTACCGTGCTCAACAATAGCAGGACTATGGAAACAATTTTGCAAGATGCCAATCGATCAGCTCTGGTTGGTGGACAAAGCACATGCTCGCTTTGGAGTCAGATAAATATAGAAAAGTAACCAAATAAATCGACTGGTAACTAAAATTGAAAAAATTAAAATAAAGTCTGTTTAACAACACAAAATTGGAAAGAAAAACGCTTGCCAGTTAGCATTATTTTTAATTGGCGTTGGTTTTGATTCGAATGTAAGTTCTTCACATACCAAATGGACACAAATTCTAGAAAATCTTGTAATAAATATTATAGGCATACTACCACAAATAATAGTTTGAATTTTCCGGTCCTTTTCAATCTTACACATATGCTTTTTTGTATGTATTCGTCCTGAAGTACTAAAGCTCACCGTTCATATATGTTAAAATATACTTGTCTGTAAGGAAGCAACGTTTGAAGAAAATAAACTTCTACCTTCTTTGAAATATTCTCGAGGTATCCGTTATTCAGAAAGCATATTAAGGTAAAAACTGGGAGGGTTGCTTTTGTCTGGCGCATATATCTTAGTCTGTGTCTTTTAACGGGTGTTTTATTACCTTATGGTTACATTTTATCTCCCCAGTACCCTTCTCCATTTTTATCTGACAGTTCCGACCATGCAGCGCCAGTGATTGTGCATTAAAGGGCAAAAGGGGACATGTGTTTTGTTTCTGGTGAATTCCCTGAGGATGAGAACGCCATGTGCTTTAGGGGCCATATGAAAAGTGTTAGGACCCCGGAAGAGTTTATAACAGGATTACATCCTACCGGGATTAAGTGAACTGGCTAAGGATTTTCCACGTGTGAACTCCAGATAACAGCATTCCCTCTTCGGTGAAGTATGCATGTTTCTGACTTAAATACCCAGATTCTCTCCGTTCCACCCTCCCTCCATCCCTCCCCCCTCTCTCTCTGTGTTTTGACATACGAAAAAATTGATAGGTTAAAATCTTAGGTTAAAGCATGCATTTAAAAGGTTACGAATGTTCCGCTATTTGGCGACCTCTAAAGACAAACTGTCTTTTTTGAATTACTTATCTTCTAAGTGCAGATTCAAAAATAAACTGGGTGATTGGCTTATGGGCTAGCTTTTGAACGCCATGAACTAACTCACAGTTCCCATTTGTACCTTAAGTTTAAATGTCAAAGTTCTTTTGTCCAGACCGACAGCGTGGAGCTGTACATATGAAGTTGAAAATATCAGGGTAGTTTTAAGGTGTTCTATACCCAACTGAAGTGCACAATTTTGTGCCCTTTTTGGTGAAACAGTGTAATGAAAGGGAAAGAAATCGTTAAACACTAGTAATTTTCAGAATAATGTGCAACAAATGTTCTATCATGTACATATTCAACTAGGAGAGATTGAAAGTTGTGCATATGAGTAATAAACCCCTTTGACATCCTCATCAGCTTTAAAAGTGTTGGTAATATTTTCAAGACTAAGTTACTCCAGAGAATTGCTTTTCGATGTTGGAGGAATTTTCAAAATGGATGTAGCCATTTTCGAAATGACGAACTCTTCCCCTCAAATCGCGCGCACGTACGCACGCACTGTTTTATACCTTAATACTATTAGTGTCTCTTGTACTGTCGCAAACGCATTGTTGAGGCGAAGTGGCGTGAGGGACGAGTTCTCGCGACTGTGATTCAGACTGCCTGTCATATCACGCGCACAGCAACGGGCAAATCCTAAATCTCGCGCCAAATGTGCGAATAACATCTACACAACAGTGACGAGTGGGGAGGGCTACATGTATAAATAAACTTGCCATTCAACGGTCGTAGTGTCTTCTATGTGATAATGCCCATACACTGTCAGGACGCACCCACTCCTTCAAACTCAGAAGAGAGAATCCATGCAGACCTACCCTGATAAAAACCTCCCATCCGTAGCCCTCACCCATCACACATCTTATCATATGAGGTGTTGAATGACGGGAGGGCAAGTACCGCCTCAAGTACTAAAAAGACCCATTAAACACGTGTAACAAATTTATATTCCGCCTCACTTTAAATCGTAAAACGTTGCTGCTGTAGTTATAAAAGTTAGCTTGTGTAAGCATAATTTGTAGAAAAACGTACAAAAATAAATGAAAGTGAGTAGGACAGAATAGTGTACCAGAAACTGTTTAAAGATATAAATGCACACTATCCTGGGTATATGGAAATTTATACTGACGGTTCCCATTCTCAGTTTGGAAATGGCTGTGCTGTTGTATCCCAAGAAGTTAAACTACCATAATTCTACAAAATATTCTCTAGTGAATTATATGCATTTAGAAAGTCCATAGAAGTGATACAATCTGCAATGCACCCAAAATATGTGATTTACTCAGATTCCATGAGTGCTTTATTGTCCCTCCAAAATTTGTCGCCCACTAAATTGATAATCAAGGATATCCAAAATTTACACAATAAACTTATTCTAGAAGACAAAGAAATACTGTTCACGTGGATACCATCCCACCAAGGAATAGTCGGAAATGAAAAGGCGGATAAAGCTGCTAAAGAAGCAGCAAAACAATCACCGGTATACCCCCCCCCGATACCTATTCCACATGAAGTTATAAGCCATATCAAAAAGGAAATAATTCAGGAATGGAAACATCATTGGCTAGAAACCAATGTACATAGTAAACTCCGACAAGTGAAACTAAACACATCTCCTACTCAGTGTCTTTATAAACATACAAGTCGAAAACAGCAAATATTACTCCCAGACTTAGAATTGGACATACAAAGCTTACACATGATTATCTCCACACTGTGAACCATGCAACCAACCATTATCAGTAAATCATATTTTAAATGAATGTACTTGCTACTCAACCAATAGGACTCTTCATAAAATTCCTACAGATCTTCATACCCTACTAGATGAACAGAAGAATCTACAATCACTGTATTTATTTCTACAAGACTGTATATTAACTTCTTCAATGTGAAAATCTATTCAGTGTTACCTGGTTTGGGTGTATTCTGTGAAGTGAGAATAACTATAATTAATAAGTAATACATAACAAGTATGAACATAGTGCTGTGCAATATCGATTCTTCAGTTAAATGTATGTACTGTACTGTATGTACTGTAACCTTATAGTTCCTAAAATGTTAATTGTACTGACCAACTGTATACAAAATTTGTTATACCATCTTATAGTTATCGCTATAAGACCATTGTTGTTAGGCGACATTAAATGAATTTATCTTTAAAAAAATTGTAGAGAAAGGACTTTATACAACTAACTTCGATGATAATACAAGGAGAAGTAAATGAAACAAAGCTCATACAGTTCAAAGGAAGTACAAATGAAGCCTTCACTGGCAAACTCATAATAAAATGTAACCCCCTCCCCTTCACAACGATAACTTCATGTTTGGATAGTCATGGAAATCAAAGGAATCGCCCGCTGTGTAGATAAAACGCAAAACAGCGCTCCTGGGTTGTAGATATTCCGCAACACACACCTGTCGGAGTAGTTGCCGAAACCGATTACGGAAGGAAAGAAATGTTGAACCTGTTCACATAATCTTCCATCGTTTTTCTCCTTCCTCACATTTTGCTAATGGAAGAGTGACGTTGTGAAGCCCCTTCCCCGGGCTTTTTGTTTAATTTCCTCTTTTTATTTATTTGGCATTTGTTCAGTGGTTTTGCACATTTCATTTGCTCTACATTTAATAACGCGGTTGCAATTTATAAAGGGAATGAAATAAAAATATCAGCGGTGGCTTGCGTTTTATTCTTCTCTTTGTGATGTTTGGAAGATTTCATGTTTGTGATTATTGTACCTAATTTGCTACTGAGTAGAAATTCATCATGCTTGTCATAACCATAGCAAGATTTTCCGTTAAGATGTTCTCTAAATTTAGATCAAGTCGTTTAGCTTAAGACTTTGCATAATAAAATTCAGCACTTGACTGGTATTCACTCCTGCTTATATTTTGAGGGTAGAACATAAGTTCAACAAATGAGAGTTTCAGATATTAGGTTCAAGGGTCATTATTCCATCGCACCCTATGAAAAAAAAATTGAAAGAAAAGTCTTCCTCAGTTCTTCAATTAGATGATTCTATTCGAATTGAAATAATATTTAGCATACGGAGTTCGTCGAATTTCTTACTGAAAAAAGCTAAGTCTTGGTGATTTCGCCTTAATAGTGTGACGTTAGTATTTTGATACACTTTTGAAAAAAGACAAAATTGGTAAAAATTGTATACTTGGAAGATGGAATAATATCGGTACACGCGACATCCGGTCGCGTAGGTTTGCAAGTCATGCTGGACTGTTAGGTGGAGTTCGAAAGCCTTGCTGACATAGCTGACGAAGCAGTGAGTCAGTCGCTGCTTCGGCAGAGTTTCGGCATTTAAACCCCAGGGTTTTGGCCCTGGCGGGAGTAGTCTTGCACGTGCTACCGGAATCTGCGTCGCCCGATTCTCTGACGGCCACGTCCTTAATCTTCAAGAATGAACATCAAAAAGCAAGGAGCAGGAACCTTAGACGAGGTAAAAGCCACAGTTGTCCTCGTATAGATAATTTCTTTTGGTTTTGGGTAGATTGTAGAATAAACACTATTTAACCAGAAGTACATGTCGAATAGTAACGTTAAATGGGAAAGTGTAATTTACCTGCCAGTGGGCGCAACCGTGAACGTTACAATATATGCCATGCCTCATATTTTATCGTGACGTTGGAAAGACTGCTGAATTTTTGCTCTAAAACTAACATGCTTTGGAACTCGATACCAAAGAACCATGAATTAAAATTATGGTAGTCGTTTAATACGTCATATAGATATTAATTTGACGCATTCTGTCCTAAAGGATGAAATTATCATTAATTAAATCGCTTTAGTTACTTTAACGCAAAGGAGAAATAAAGCGAATAAGTTGGCAAATTTTGATTTGTATTTTTGAGTATAATATAAACATTTTAGGACATGTCTTAATTACACGTAGTTGACTGAGTTGCTAACAGCATTTAAAATAATGTCATTAGAAAATTGTAAAAAATACAGTATCAGTATTCCTTTATATAATAATAATTAATGATGGTATAGGTAACAATAAATTTCTACAAGAAATAAAGTTTAACACCAGAAACTCAAAAATCAGGTCACGTTTCTTATTTTATTTTGACAAATGCAATTAATTTGTCAAAATTGTCCACCTATAAAGATGGTAGCTCAATGATGTTTATGATTTGGATTTTAGCACTTGGTATTTTATATACGAAAACAGTTTTGAAAGCATATTTCTTTAGATTGTTTCTGTTCTTAGTTGCACATCATTTCGTAAGCTTATAATTTGCTAAGTGAAAGTAATGTGATGCCACTTTCTAACTAGTTTTCTTAAATATATGTCAAGCTGTATTGCTTATAAAAGTTTATTTGTGAAATCACTTTTCTTAGAATGTGGACAATTACGTTTCTGTTGTGCCTTCTAGTTAGTGTGTGTAATAATTCAGCACACATATTGTTCTATTTACGATATTATATTTTTAATTGTCCCATTTTTGTTTATTTCATAACTATATTTTACTTTCTCCACAATAGAGTATTTTAATGTATAAATTTCTTAAGCTGTTATAATTGGAGCAAATAGTGAAAGTAAATGTAAATAAATAAATACATTTGAGGGATACGCTACCTACTGGTAACTGAGAAGGAAACCTGAGGCTATAAGCAAATTTGGGAAGATAAAACTACATTAACTAAAGAATGTGTCCACATAAGCTAAACGCGCGAGAAAAGGGCGACGAAAAAGAAAAAAGCTCCCCCAAGGAATGTGAGAAAATGTGAGAATATTTCTTCCCATGACCCCGAGGGACAAAACCCGGTGGGACAAAAAGCTGAACTTGCCTAGATATAGGAGGGGGTGAAAGACCAGTAAGATTAAATATGAGGAAAACAAACCTCCGATCAAAATTGCTATGCATCACGTGATAGGGTGGAATAGTCATGAAATAGGAAAGGGCGTGGATAGATAGTCCGCGGTCGGAAAGGACGCGAAGAGACCAGGAAAGGCGCGACACTTCATGTTGGGTCGTTTCGGGGGAAGGCGGCGTAAAGTGATGAACAATTAGATTCGGGAAAGTGAAACGTGAGCACTTGAATAAACGAGTGATACCGACGTCGTGACGAGCAAGTGTGTTGGGGAGCAAGCTGTGATCTAAATGTCCTATAAATAAACTGGTGGGAGAAGTCAAGGAAGCATAGTGTATTTCCACTTAAACGCCGGACCCTGGGACAGAGTACACTTATGCTCACCCGTACTGACAACCGAGAGAAATTCGCTTGTCCGGAGCATAATCGGCCTTTCCCTGATTGCATGCTACACCAATAGGATCCTATTAATAATAATAATAATTATAATAATGATAATAATAATTATAATAATGATTATAATAATTATAATAATAATTATAATTATAATAATAACGATGACGATCATGACGACGATCATGACGATAGTAATAAATTTATCAGCTGTTTGGATCTGATTTCATTTCGTTCACCGCATATCCGCAATTAATGTTTAAAGGATGTTAGATACGAGAAATCTACGTTTAAAAACATTCGCGTCTGGAACTAGGAAAGAAAAAGTGAATTATCACCAGAAAGTCACTCATACCCCTCTGATGACTCCCTTCCAAGAGTTAAGGATGTATACATGTAACATGACAAATTTCACGGTTCTATCGCTTGGGAATCAGAAATGAAGCCCTCTTATCACATGACGCACGGCGGTAGTTTGATATTATGATGAAGATGAAGCGAGGACATGACAGCCTCTCGAATTCTGGGATGCGTCTGAATGCTGTCACCGCATCCCATTACCTCTGCTCTCGTCACCCGACGTACAGTAAATGTCGCACAGATTCCTCAAAAGATGTCGATGGTTAACAGACACGCGATTCTATCATACCTTCATTTTGTCCCTTTAATGTTGAAACCTTCTGTATGGAACTGGCTGTTTTAATGCTTTTTTACGCTTGAAGATGTCGCAACTTTGTGTTCATAAACCATTTCGAAAATGCTTATGATCGCTTAAACTTGCTGAGGTAGTACTAATTCACATAAAGAGAACTTTAAGACATGTTTAAGCTGCAAGGTTGTCTTGGTGTCTTCAATTAAAAACTTAATGTTTTTCTTTTCCAAATGTAGTCCTACAAAGGTCATTTTAGTTGTTATATTTTATAACCTTGGACGCTGGCAGTATTCAGCACATAAGGATCTCAAAGAATGTTCCGGTATACAAACTTTTGCGTTACCACTGAAAGACATGTCATGAGTAAGCGCAGTCGTCAGATAGTCGCTAAGTATTAAATCTGTCTGCCTGGATTAATTTAAAGAACGCCTTTCTGCTCCAGTAGTTACACAGGCAAACTACGTACAGTGGCCGACCTAAGTATTTGAACGTAAACATATTTATTACTTATGTTATTTTAAAGCTACGCAGAGTAAGCATACGTAAATATAACTTGTACAAAATAAACTTGCGTCTTCCATTAAACATATAAACTCATAAATAGCAACTGAAACTAATTTGCACTACAAGGAGAAATAAAACTGTTACTTTACATCTGGACATAGGTATTCGAACAGAGAACAGCTAGTATTTGGTTATCATCCCCTTTCTTTGAATTACTGCTGATAATCGTTTGGGCATTGTCTGTATGTGTTGTTTAGTGACTGCAGATTCCATATTTCTCGACTCTGTTTGAAGAAGTTCTTTCAGATAGTCCTTGCTTCTGATGTGATACTTCGTCACATGCTCCTCGAGTTCCTTCCAGATGTTCTCTATAGGATTTAAATCTGGAGATTGGGGCGGGGTCTTCATAGTGTGAGGAGTGTTGTACACGATCCAAAGCCTTACAACTTCAGCAGTATGCTTCGGATCATTTTCCTGCTGGAAGTAATAATCATGCCCTAATCCCAGCTTCTCTGCACTGTTTTTAAGATTGTTATCAAGAATTCTCTTGTATTCAAATTTGTCCATGATCCCATCTATGAACACCAGTTCCCCAAAGCCAGATGAAGCTATACAGCCCCATACCATCACACTACTGCCACCATGTTTCACTGTAGCTACCATGTTCTTAGGTTCCCATTCTGCATTTGGCAGTCTCCACACTTTAAGACGTCCATCACTCTTGTATAAACAGAATTGGCTCTCGTCCGACCAGAGAACCTTATCCCAGAATTCTGTTGGTTTCACCACATACTGTTTAGCAAATTCTATACGCTTTTTCTTATTCACCTTATTAACATACGGTTTCTCCCTAGGAAGAGGTCATTGTACCCAGTACTATTTAAAACCCGTTCAACTGTTCTGGTGTGAATCACAGTGCCAGAACATTGCTGAAGGCATCCTCTAATCTCAGATGCAGTGATTCTCGGATTCTGCTTCACCATTTATATTATTTGCCTCCTGTCTCTGGAGGTGAGTTTAGGAGGAGCGCCACTTCTAAGTTTATTTACAGCAGTATTTGTCTGTTTGAAGCGTTGAATTATGCAGAACACTAGTTTTACTTCTGTTAATGGTTTTGGCAATTTCAGAGAGAGATTTGTTTTGTTTGTACATATTTATCACGGTATTCCTCTCTGCCATCGTTGTCTCCTTACCTTTACGTCCCATATTACCTGCGAGTTCACAATCGGCTGAAAAACTTTGAGCACACTGTCTCGAGGTATATCATAAACACAACTGCTATGTGGTAGGGGCGTGTAGGGTACGTCCAACCACCCTTCTCACTGTTCGATTGGGTACGTTCGAATACTTATGTCCTCCAATAAGAGGGACAATTGAATAAATACAGTACAGATTGTGTAATAAATACATGCAAAGCGATATTTTAAATATATTTTCCGAGACACAAAAGGTTAAAGGTTTTATGTTTAACAATTCAACGCTGCCAAATGAATATTACAATATTTATAGTTCGTGCAATGTTACATGTTATATTATTCGAATACTTATGTCGGCCTGTGTACACATTTTCAAATTATAAGCCATGCTGCCATAATTATGAACACACTTATTTTTACGCTTTACAGCCCATAAAATGCCAAGCATGTGCCAAACATTTCTTATTTCATAATGTTTTAGTGAAATTTGCTTATTTCAGGGGTCTTCATTTTCCCTCGCATGTTGCACATTCAAAGTAATTTCCAATGAATTGGCTTTTCCAAGTTTTCTATTAGGGCAGCTTTATTTGAAACATGTTTCAGTGCAAACCACTATTTCTAAACAATCAAGCTACATTTGAGAAAGTGTAGCATTTCCTGTGACGTAACGCGCGCAAACGCCATCTGCTTTTGAACAGTTTACTTTCGTTAACCGGTACTTTTGGTCACATATTTTAAGCAAGGTCAAAGTGGTCTACAACTTTTTTTTCTTAATTTAAGGATTTTGTGATGCTAATCAAGGCTTCGTGGGTGATCAGCCGTGTCAAGTTCATGAAAGTCGAACTTTCGGCCATTGTATACTCCAGGCCGAATGCTCGACTTTCATTAACCTGGCACGGCTGACCACCCACAAAGCCTTAATTCATAACGCTCGCCGTGAAAGCTTCAAGTCTTACGATTTTGTGTTTATCAAAATATATAAATTCTATATAATTATTGTGTTTCACATGAACAAAAGTTCACAAATCCTGTTTGTTTTAACTAATGAATTAAAACTATTCCAAGCCTTAGTGTGTACAAGTTTTTGACTTTGAAGTATATTTAATAATATTTTGGATTTTCTTCTCAATATTTGGCCGTTTTCTTTCTTATTCTGTATAGCTCCACTAATAGCATTCACATAAAGACAAGTGAAACGAAGAATATCGAAGACGAGGAACGTTAATTAGGCCATGTGCTACTGTTTTGGGGGCAATGTTGTTTCATTAAGTATGGATTGTCATTCATAACTTAAAACTAGTTGAAATTTAAAGAAATTTTGATTCGCCTTGTATCATTGTAGTACGCCTCTAGCGGTTTGCATTTCTCTCATAAAGCATAACAAAACAAGCACCGAGTGAAATTCTTATCATTCTCCAACTGTAGCTGTCTAAGTAAATTGCATTTTTTTTTTCTTTTTCTCTTGCTTTAAAAAATGGGTGAGCATGCATTTCTTAGGTAAGGAAGTAAAGGCGTTCCGGCTTCTTCGTCAAATACCCCTTGGGCTTGAATGTGAAATTAGCTGTTCAGGACTACATACAAAAACAGGTTTGATTAAAAACGTGCATACGACTCAAAGGAAGAGGAGTTTTAAATTGTAAATTAGACACTCTTTAAGTCTCCACTAATGATAGCGGCATTTCCAAAAGCTTCAGCGATGCTTTTGACTTACAAAAGCAATACAATTTTTGTATGAGAAGAATAAAACATGGGGCATAAATCACGAGCGAGAAACAAAGGAGAAATAGCAGAGGAAGAACATTACCAGCACCAGCATAAGAACAGCAGTTTGATTTTGACAAAATGTGAAAAAAGTTAAAAAGGTACTGGAGTGCTAATTCTGGAACTTCTTAGGTGCTATGCTACCACGTTTTCTACACATATTCTTAACATTCGGATACAAATTTATTCTCCTATCCATGTTATCTATGTCGTACATTTTGATTGGAAATCTCATACTAAGCAGTATGGATTAGGTTGTGTCCAGAATACGGAAAGTAAGTATGATATATATTATATATTTGATATATATTTATTGTGCATATTCCAAAATTTTACAATTTACAACTTTTGGCTACATTTATTTGTCGTTACCTTGTTGCTTCCTTGGCTTGCTCTGGTCTTTTGCTCTCCCTACCTCCTTGATTACTTAATTAGTCCCTTTCTTCCCCCTCCTCTTCCTTTCTTACATTTTTTACATTTCTGACCCATTTTCTTTTACTTTCTGCAAGAACTCACCAATACTTCTTTTCTTCTTTTCCCCCTGCTCGTTAACATTTTTATAGCTACTAACCTCTTCTCTACTTTCTTCCATTTTTCTTCCCAAACTTTTTATCTCAAAATTGCAACCTCCTCGCATTCTGTTACATACTCTTCTATGCTTTCTTTTCCCCCACACAATTCACAAGTTCCCTTTTCCCTACCTCTTATCCCTCTTAGAAATATTATTCCTGTTCTCATCCATGCTAACCCTTCTCTCTCTTGCCTATTGTAGTAATCTACATAAGCTTCTCGTCCTCAATTTATTTTTATTTGCTTGTAAAATTTTAATGATTTCATATTTTCTAGACTTCCCCATATTTCCTGTCTTTCTATATTTTCTGTTCTACATTTTAGTAATTTACCCACATCGCATGTATTCCTTTCCTCTAATCTCCATATATCTCCCATTTCTATTTTTTCCATAATGCCTCCTATCTCTGCCCACCAACTATTTGAGTTCTGTAATCTTTTTTGCTGTCTGATGCATAATTTCATAATTTCCCCTTCTTCCTTAACCAAAAACTTATACCAAAATTTTATTATTCTTTCCATTATTATTCCATTTCTTCTTGTCTTTCCTAATTAGTAAGGCTACTAATTCCTAAGTAAAGCTACTTCCCTAGGTGCTGACCTCGATAAGCCTAGTAGCTCTTTACAAAACCTTCTGTAGTTTTGGTCCACCGTTTTGTTTACCTCTGTGCCCCCCCCCCCTCCGCAGATCTCCACTGCATACAACATTTTGGATTCAACTAGTGCTTCGTACATACTTTCTAACATGCTCACTCTTATGTCGTGATTTACTTTTTTATTTCTAATATATTTGTGCCAATACCTTAAAAATGTCATTTTATCAGAATCGTTGATATTTTTAAAAACTCCGATTATTAAATATTTTCATAAATAATACAAAGAATGATTTCAAAGTTATTGATAAATTTGTTAATGAGAAATTACAGTATATGTATATATGTACCTAGAGGATTTTAGAAGCCCACTTTTGGCCGTTACTCCGTGGATTTATATTTAATTTTATTTTTAGAATAGCTCTTTCCAAAACTTTCATAAATAAAGCAGTCACAAGTGTGTATATTGATTTGTTTGATCAGTGCTACCTGATAATTTAATGATACTATCATCGGCCGTGGATATAAGTAGGCATACAGCATTGTAAGAAAGTAATAAATTGACTGTACAGGTTATGTTTTTATTTATTGCAAAAAGCATTTTAAGACAATTATTGATATAGATAACCAAGTAGTAAGCACAATGTTTCCCAATTTATGTCCAGTTCTGAAATGTTGTTCATTTAGTTGCAGTGTAACAGAATGCCCTGATTTGTGAAAAATTAAAAAAAAAAAAAAAAAAAAAAAAAAGAGTTGCTATGTTAATGTAAAGAATACATTAGCGAATCGGAGCCGTGATTAGTTGAAAAAGAGCACTCTTTGAAACATGATTGAACATTATCTCCCATCTATGAAAACAGAAGCTTAGGATGGTAGGATTTTCTTAATACTGAAATATCCGCGAGGTATTTAACTGATCTTTTTTTTTTTTTTTTTTTTTTTTTTTTTTTTTTTTTTTTTTTTTTTTTTAGTTCTGCAGTTCTCTCACTGTCTCTCCTCTTTCTCTAAAATACGCACCATGAAATTCCTCTTCTCCATTTTTACCTTACCTTTAACTGCAATGGTTATATCTGCCTCCTTTTACCGTTGTTGACAACGGAGTTAATTCGTGAACAGCTACTGGTCTTATACATTAGATCACATGCACAATCTCATCCACAGTTTCAGGCTCTGGAGTAGATAGGGAATGATTCGCTATAGAAAAATTCCCTTCCTCCGTTTGGAAATCAAACCCATAATCCTTCATATAACAAACGTTCTACGTACTGATCTATCTTGGTTTTGAATAAGCGGGTGGACTGTAATATTTCCTCTGCTTGTCTTTAGAAATTGGTAGAGAGAGTTTTATATCACCTCCAGTAATAGCATTAATTCAATGACATTACAGAGATGCTGAAACATGGTATGACGTGTTTACCTTTTCTTCAGCCTTGTAACCTATGTAAAGGGAAAATAAGAAATTTATTTGTTTGCGTTCAAGGGCATTTGCATGGAATCCAATGACGAAAACAAATTTTAGATACATCTGCTTAAATCCAGATTGTGGTAGAATTGGCAAGCCTTAGCTGTAACCATTACCTGCTCCACCCCCACCGTCTTTGGACGTAGACAGAGGGTTAAGTACAGTACGGACGATGGTTCTGTGCCGGTGGAGACCATGTGCGCAGTCGTTTAGAATCCAGTTGCCTAGTCTACAGTATCGGTCATGCGCAGTACACTGAGATGGTCAATTTCGTGGAGAGGTTTGACCAGGTAACTTCTAACGCTTCGGTGTCGCAACGTTAAGATTTTAAATTTTAGAAATTGTGATTATTAATCGCACTGGTGATTAGCGTTTTGTCTGTGTGTATGTGTGTGCGTTTAGATTTTCTTACTTAGATTAAAATGCCTCCAATTCAAAGCAAACTTGGTGGAAAAACACTTCACAGCCAAACCGCGAAGTTATTAATAATGCCGATCTATTCTGAAACGGGAAGCAGATTCTGGCGATATGCTAATTAAATGCAAGAGAGGGTGAGTGCAACAACAGATGTATCGGAGAGAAAATTTGGTAAACTAATTAAAGAATGGGAGAAATTGAGGCGCAAGTGACCTCCTTTGAAACATCTGGAAAGTGCATCGTGTACCAGAAACAGTCACTGTCATTGATGACTTTGATAGGTGTGTAATTCGCCAAACAATTTATAATTGGTATATTTAGGAGAAAACTGTACCCACTGTCAAAATTTGGGACTCCTGAGACATCAAGATTCCATTAACTTTAAAGGGGGAAGCACTAGTTTAAAGACTCTTATGTGACATAAGTTTCAAGTGGAAGAAAACAAGCAAAAGCAAGGTTTTCTTATAGGAGAGGCATATGAGAAATTGGCGCATGTCATATTTACGTGACTTAAAAAGGTTTAGAGAGAAAGGAAGGTCTGTTGTATATGAAGATGAAACGCATCCTCATACGAGAGTTGGCTAACTCACTTCCATGCGCTGAAAGCCACAAAGACATCACCCCAGATTTCTATTTTGCTGTAAATTAAAACATTTGTGAAAGCAAAGAAGTAAAACAGTAAAGAAGATCTGTTGTTTTTCATCGGCTAAGATGAGCCAGTGCTCATATAACTTAAGGTATGCGTTTTAGTAAAGACGAGTTTGTGAAATATGGCCTTGCTGCATTGTCTTCCATCTTCTAGTGCTAGCAGGAGATGGAAGTGACGCTTGGTCATAAGACTCTCTCCAGTGCGCGAGGAAAGTAGGTCACCGGCACAGAACTATCGTCGCTACTGTAGTGTGATAGGCTTGCCCCCTTTGAACTGTTGCGCCACGGAACGTGTGCAATGTAACTAAAAGCACCAGTAATGACAATTAGATGGAAATAAATAAGATGGTACTTCACTTGCGTATATGCCGTTATACAAACCTCGGTATATTAATTATTATTTGTTGCATGTTTAACAAGAAAATGTGCATTACATATCAGGAGTACTTTATGTAGTAACAGTTCCACATATTTTATGCTGTAGTCAAACCTACTATCAGAATTTTAATTGGATGTCCTTAGGGTAAAACGGAAAAACTCAACATGATATACATATTTGATAAAATTAAACCTCCAAGAACATGGAGATGGTTCAGATGGTAGCATCTGTTGCTCACACTTTGGAGACCACACGTTCAAATCCCGTTTCCCGGCAAACAAGATTGGCTTTTGAATACCAGTAAAGTCTGTCTAGTCAACGGGTGTGCAGTTCGGACTCAAAGAAACCTGACCCTCCCGCCCACTAATGACCGTCATAAATCTGTCTCCACACTTCAGAAATGAAACACTGTCGTTGAGGACCAATAGCAAACCTGGTTTTCTTGAAATGACAGTTGCATGTTTACTCCACGTGGAGTCTGAGTTGCCAAAGTTCCAACTTCCAATCGATCTGTTTCATTACGTGCAGAAATTCGTTGTGTGTCACAATGTGGAGACCGTGGGAGGGAAATGCAGTGGTAAATGCAAATGAAGTAGTAGATAACTTTCAGTCACGTGAAAATAATCAAGGTGATGACAACAGTGTGAATAAATTGGAAAGTGTTGCTCGGCCGAGTTATGTTACTAGAGAAGCCTCAAAAAACAAAGTTATAACGGGAACTGTTTCTAAGCAAATTCAAGCGCTTGTTTTGAACACATATAAATATGTGCTGAAAAATAATCTTGGTAAGGGGTCGTGCAATGAACCTGATAAATTCTGGTTATTTACAGAAATACAGTAAGAAATATTGTAACGAAAGGAATGTCAAAAGACGCCGATCAAGTGTGAAAAGAAAAGGAAAAGTTTCTCTAAAGTGGATAATTTCACATGCGATTTAATTCTTCGAGAAATTTATAGATTCCATGAAAAAGGGCGAGCGCCCAACTTAGTCGAATTGGTTGCACATTTGCAAGAAATTTGTGATTTTCTTTATGGGCACTGTACTTTGCGCGGCCTCCTAAAGGAGCTGGGTTTCAAACACCGCACTTTGAATAAGATAAGGGCTACTATGGAATCCAGTAGAATTGTAGCTTGGAGATATATATATATATATATGTATATATATGCATATATATGTATCCAAACTAAGGAAGTTTCGCAGTAATGGAGATGATTTATTTAGACGAAACCTCGTACGATACCCACGACGTATTGAGAAAGGTGGCAACCTTGCAGAAAGGACTGAGAGAAGGAGGGCCGGTGTTGTAAAACGATTATAAGGGTTCGTCAAAGGAGTTGGCCGACGTGCACACGAGTTAAAACTAAACAGACTTTACCTAAATGTCCACCTACGGTAGGCGACTATCAATTGAGGTGATCTATCAGCAAGTTCCTCAAGCAAATATTACAGAAGGCACTACGCAACCAAGGTCCTTTGTTGTTGAATTAAGCGACCCGTGTGCCTTTCTTGCAACTTTTATTTTGCTCTTTAAAGTGGGT
The DNA here is from genome assembly GCA_030765055.1 of Mantis religiosa. Taxonomy (NCBI): domain Eukaryota; kingdom Metazoa; phylum Arthropoda; class Insecta; order Mantodea; family Mantidae; genus Mantis; species Mantis religiosa. The sequence goes on along the minus strand of CM060948.1, from coordinate 289,569,830 downwards.
TATATGCGACTTCTTTACTTGTATCTATCGAGAGAGAAAGAAGGAAGAAACAAAACAAAAAAAGAAACGAGATAACCTTGACGACGTGCATTCCTAAGTGATTTCTCCGTGTATATAATATATGGGATATATATTAGCGTATATGGGACATTGTGTAAGTATATAATAGGTATATGTACGCATACTCTACGTACTATCTCGTAACCTTCGACTCAGTAATTTACAACCTTACAACCGTTCCTTCCCTCAGTGAATGCGCAATGAGGGTGGGACATTACAGTGGCGTGCAGGGGAGCTATAGAAAGAGACATAAGGCGAGATGGGGTACATACGTGCGTGGCCTTGACTGGACTGGCCAGAGTGAAGTCACTATACAGATGGAATGTCAAGTATCCACTGATTTGGTCTAGTAGCACGTCTGCCTCACGTTCAAGAGGTCCCGAGTTCGAATCTTGGTCAGGGTGAGTTATCTGGATAAGGTTTTCCGGGATTTTCCCTTATCCTGGTCGGGTAATTCTAAGCTATATGGACCCTGGGCTCATCTGAGTATCATTTTACCCATTTTATTTATCATCCGCTGTACGTTGGAGGATGTTAATTACTAGGCATGACTGCTTTCATGATGCTAAATCTGAGGCTTTAGTTTCTTCGCGATGAAATCGACGCTGAAGTTTCCTTTTGAGAAAGAATCTTGCCGGATAGCGAACTTGCGTTGATTGGGATGGAGACTAGCTCCAGTGAAAACCAAGAGAACTGAAAAAAGGAGAAAATTGGTAGAGAAGCAAATAAGTTGTGAACTATTGAAATGAATCTCTGGATATATTTATTTATTTAAAAAGTTATTTTATTTCACTTCGGGAATCGGGCGATAATTGAGTATAGATCCACCCCCCTCAGGTCAGGCCCGCTGTTGGTGAGATGTTTCGTCAACTTAACCCTAGAATGGTATGAGACGGAACGGAATGGCGAGGAAGTCGTGTTAAGGAGTTATGGCTGTAGAGGGAAGCCAGGCTATCAATTAGGGATGAAAATAAGCATCCCCTTCTTTCCCCGCCATTACCAGGCCCTTTGTCTCGGAGACTTGGCGTAGTGACAAATTCCCATGCACTACGCCAACTCCAGTGTCGTATATTATAGCGGGTCCGAATAAACTTTTTGCCCAATATTACAAATGCCATGCATCGATCTGCGCTCTTAGCATACTCAATGAAGCCTGCATACGAGTATGAATGCGTAGGGTCACTTGGGTTAGTCCTTTTTTTGTTCCATTTATACTCCGCCTTTAACTGCAATGGTCATATCGATGTTAAGTCGTATTCCTTGGGTTTTAATCATTAGATCACGACACATTCGCACTCTCATTCATACTGCGGGACTCTGGGGAAGATGAGGAATTATCTTGGTCGGAGAATCGAACCCGGGACCCCTAGCAGAGCAGGCAGGTGCTCTACGGGGCCAGCCTGGGTTAGTTTTAGATTATTGGCACTCTCGCTGATTTTCAGACTGTCATAATATGACGTGTGGGAATTTGTCTGCTACTTGTTTTGCCAACACATTCTTCTATTACATAATTACTCGCATTCATTACAAAAGCAACAGGATTTCTGTTTAATTGGATCTGCGTTTCTATGAACTGGCTAAAGTCTATTTTCTCTGTTATACGTGAAGCACGTATGTGAGTAAATGCACCACTATGGAGTTTTTCTAACTGTTTTAATCAGATGGTTATGGCGCATGTCCTACATGCTGCCTGGTGGGTTTTTAAACACTGCTCAGAAATTTTGTTGTTCATGCTTTAAGCTACAGAAGCTTTTGCGAGTGCCGTTGTATGATCCCTTTTATGTATAATCAAAACATGTTGGTCAGCTTGCAAAGTTAGTTACAGAGCTATGACACATTAAATGGTAATTATCGTTTTTGTTGTTGCCGTTGTTGTAATTTGCTTCCTTCAACAAGTCATACTGGATGGCGAATGAAATGGGTGATGAGGCGGTCCGGCCCGTAGCGAACCACGTCGAGCCCTCCCTTGTGCTCAACGCCTCACAATTAAGGATCGGTGGCGTGAGGAGGTTAAGGAAAGGCAGATTGTAATCTGTTCGAGGTGACTTGTAGCTCCTGCATGAGAACTCTCATCTGTACTTCAGGAGTGGGTGCGTACTGACTGGTTGTGGGTTGAATGAAGACACCTCGAATCTGGTAGACAGAAGTTTATTGTCCTTAGGCTCCTTTGCTCGCCACTGTAAAGTCGTCGTCGGTATGGTTGCCGTGTTTAGCGTCACGTCCAATATTGTGATGTGAAGAGCAGGGGCAGTGACACCTGATATATTTATCGTCTTCCGTATATATTACTCTTTGCGCTAGCTCTCACTGGAGCGATTGTTAGATATTGCACTTTGTCTCGTTGCATGGCGCGGAAGTGTACTTACTAGGCGGCGTCGAATACGCGTCCGTCTCACGTAGAACTCGGGACCGAAGTGCTCTTACTAGCCAAACCTACTTTCCGCCATCACTTTGAATTACCCCCACTGTAGGTATTTCTCGGAGTTTGCAAAATCACATGAACAAATATCAATTTTGTATTGACTGGTAACTATCCCCACTTGAGATCAGTGTTCAGAATTTCCAGTTTCGGACCTAATATCAGAGACACTTTCTCTAACGATCCGCATGCAAAAATGTATGCGGAAGCATGCGTTCTGCGCATTGGTCAAAATCTTGTAGCCTGTCTTCAGAAGCACGCATGGGATTTTAACAATGGGTTAGTTTCCGATTGAGAGGCGCCAAATTTGTCTTGAGAGCAAAACAGACAATAGAGTAGAGTTGTTTGTTTACAGGGATTGCAAAGGGAGTTTACTGACCTTCGCAGAGTGGCCTTGTCACTGTGGCGGTCTCCGGAGTATATGCTAACATTATGGCATATGTCTATTCTGGTATACGTCATTTCTTTATATTTATTCATTTGTTTATGTTAATGTCTTTCTGGTATCAAGTTATATGTCGTCTCAGTGTTCCTAGGTCACAGGGACTGCGTCAGTGAAACGATGCTCAAATGAGCCCAGGGTCCATAGAGCTTAGTTACCCGACATTCGTCTTTGCGGATAAGGGAAAGCCCCGGAAAAACATTATCCAGGTAACTCACCCTGACCGAGATTCGAACTCAGGACCTCTTGAACTCGAGGCAGACGTGCTACCACCTACGCTACCGAGGCGGGATGATGATGATGATGATGATGATGATGATGATGATGATGATGATGATGATGATGATGATGATGATGATGATGATGGCACGGGTATAGGGAATTGTCGACTGCAGTTCGCATGGTGTGCCTGGTTTTTGTCACAATTTTTAGTTGCCATTCGTAGTTGCTAAAACATATGAAACCTACAGAGTGACACATAAACGCTAAAGAGTTTGCAGCAAATGATGTTAGACGTGCAGTAAAACAGTCGCTTCGTGATTTTCCATTGAAACAGAAGGGAACGCGATGTAAGCGGTCCCTGGCCATTTCATCAAAATGGCCCTTCTGTAGTGGAAATGGACGTCCCAGGCAGTATTGACTTGCGACAGACAAGTGGAATACACGGCCCCTGGGTCACGTATTTCGCTCGAAGGTGCAATTTACTGTGCGGCCCTGCTGTAAAGCGTGAAAGGCATTTCATCCCTACTCGAGGGGGGAGGTTTAAAAATAGTAGGGGAGAGATTGCGCAGCACGTGCTGTTTTTTGGTAGGTAACACCAAATGTCACCACGAATCTGGGTTTACGGATTCATACATTTCAAAATGTTATGTATCACGTAGAAACCCCGTGAGGCGATTTGAATAAATTGCTGAATCCATGCATGTTGCATGATGTCAGAATATTCAGCAAACGTTGGACAAACGATTGTTTTAGCTTTGGCAACAGGGCGATACGATTGAAAAGAGAGCTTGAAATAAACTGCTGTCTGTTGGCATTAAAGATTAATGCACCAACCGGAGAAAGCAGAACAGAGCTTTCAGTATGAATTAAACACAAGTACATAGCCGGCTACATGACAAGAATGCTATCCAATCGATGAGTAACCAATCATTGCTGCAGAAAGTGTTTAACCATCATGACGTATAGCCAGTTGTTAAACATAAAGACCAAACTCCCTAACTTTGTCTGGCATGTTCCTCTGAACCTACCGTCCTTTGCAGTGTACAAAGTTGTGATGAAATTACAGACGTGTGCAAATTATTAGATTCAATGGTGATGCTCATTTATTAGCATTTATTTGATACTTTAAATTGGAAACTGCCGTTGCCTAGAACTTTTGAAAGGATCCGAAAATTTGGTCTATTAGTGTTTTAATATGTTTTTAATTTATGTTAATTTTGCATTAATTTTGCGCTTGCAGTAAGTACAGTGTTTATTGTAGTGTCATATTCAACGGAGCGTAACCAGCCTTTAAACTGGGGATACGATTCCCAAAACTGTTCATACAGTTCCTTGCAAAAGGGGCGCAAGGCACTCTGTGTACCCTGAAAAAAGTATGACACCCTATACTTGAGGTCTAGGTTCCTTGTAGGAAATTAAAGCTTTAGGCACCAATCTTTGGCCTAAATAACATAAGACACAGTTTTATAATCTAAACTTAATAAAAGGCATACATAGTTTACACTATGCGCAAGAAAAATTATTTAGTGGTGTTAAAAATATATTTTTAAGGAGTGAATTGTATTTTCCCTCCATTTAATAAATCATATGAATATAAAAGTTAGATTAATGTGTTCAAGGAACATTAACAAATAAGTACTAAAATTTTGTATTAATATCTTTTATAGTTTTTGAGAAACATGCACCTAAAGTATCAAATCTAGGTTTTGGGAAATCACGATCAAAGATTAAGCACCATTTTTTTTAAATTATACATACTCTCACAACATGCCTGCTCCATATTCCTGCTGTTAGGTTTTCCTCATCTTTTCTTTTCCTTTTCTTACTTCTAGCTCTACTTTCAAGCAACTGAGATGTCCTTTTTGCCTCCGAGAGTCGACGCACTTCTTTTTTTAGACATGCTGCCCTCATATTTTCACCAACTTTTATACCCATCTTTGTCATTACGTTATGCCTACCACTGCACCCATCATCATAACAAATAACACTATCATATACACTAATTTTTAAAGGTTTTGGCCCAACATGCACAGTTTTTGGAATTCTTTCCCATGATATATGATGAAAACTTTCATTAGGGTTTTGCGTGCAAAAGCACGGCTAAAGTAGCCGGAAGTTGACCATAAAGAAATAAACGACAGAAGCAGCAGGAAGCAGAATGACCAGCAAGTAAATCAAAATTTACCACATGTTTCTAAGTGGGTTAGTTCAGAAATTTCAAGCTTTGGAAGTATGCTAAGTGAAATGTGTATGCAGAAGATCAGAAAGTGGGCGTGTCATTGCGCCGCCATTTTTAAATGCATGGCTTAAAGGGCTCTAATACCAGCTGACACCCTATGTTGTGTATAATTTAAAAGCTGAAGAATTATACAATTTTTAACACTAAAAACAAAATATCGATTTTTTGAAGCCCATCGGCCTACCAGTGCAGTGCCCGTAAGTTTGAGATGAAGAAACAGTTGAAGTGAACATAACACCTGCAAACTGTACAAACATTCTGACTCATTGATGCGACGTTGTTAAGCAGTAGATAGCTGTATATGAGGTGGTTTATAGCGCAATGTGATTCATAGGTGTTGCAATACAGGAATGAAACGTGCTCATAAAATACGCAGTCAATACTGATTATTGTTGCTATGTAATATGACTACCATTATCAGGAATGCGCTGAGATAAGGCATCTCACAACTTACAGTGAAAAAAAAAAAAAAAAAAGAATTCTCTCTTTCTCACGAACACCCACAAATCTAATAGTTACTGGTAGGTATTTATACATTCCTCCCTATCACTCTCTACAGCATTATTGCAAAATTATTCTAGAAATACAGAATATGAATTGTATTAATTTGAGAATAGTTGCATTTGAAAACCGCCCAACATATCCAAGTAGGCCCCCAAAATGAATTTAACGCAGTTCCTTTTAAAAAAACCCAGATTTAGCGACTTTCCCCCCAAATTGGCAACATTGGTAACAGCGAACACCTTTACTATCCTTAGCAGATTGCCTAGCTTTGCAAGCCGGCCGAGGTAATCAAGATTTCTCAATTTCTAGATCTAGCTTACGCACGTAACACAACAGCAGTGCATGATAAATCACCGAAAACGAAAACTTCATTAGTGTTGGTATATACATATACTGTAAATAACGGAGAGCAACCCGGGTGGTTAAACCATGAACACGACAAATTCTATATAAGGTACAATGACAATAAACAGATTAAAATTACTTTAAATAATATTCATTTTAATTTCGAAAGGACTGTCAGTTTCAGGTGACGATGTTTTTGTTTTTGTAATTTTACGTCCTACAACGTTAAGTCATATCGGACGATGAATGGAATGGGTGAAATGATGCTCAAATGAGTCTGAGGTCCATAGAGCTTAGAGTTACCCGACATTCGTCTTTCTGGATAAGGGAAAACCCCCGGAAAAAGCCTTATCCAGGTAACTCGTCCTGACCGAGATTCGAACTCGGGAGACACTCTAGGTGACGATGTTGCTTAAGTTAGGGGAGCCTGGGGATTTACTCGTTTGGGAGCGATACCAAAATTTTCTCTGGAAAGAAGCTGCACTAAGTGTTTATCTCCGCAAAAAATTAAGAACTGAATATTTGCTAATATTTCAATTTGCAGCAAACCCGCATACCAGTGTAAAATTGATTGGGTTCTAATTGGAGCTATGAGTTCTCTTATCCTCAGGTGAATGGTTGTAGGAAATGGATTTTGGTGGTTGTTGGCTACTCAGTCCTATTAATAACACTTTGTTTGTTGCACAATTATTTAGTTTAATTCCTACTAAGTTTGCTTATCGACTTGGATCAGTGGCCACCTGTTAGTAAAATTCCTAACGTAAATTCAATTTTATTTGAACCCTGGATTACTTGTTTAGTTACTTCCGCATGGTTTCTATTTCATCTTTATACGGCGACTACTTTGCTCTAATAAACTTCTAATGCTGCTTCCACTTACGCTGGTGCGCTATTCTTAACTTCCCTACATTTCAGACTTATAAATCTTCGCTTCTCTTCTTAATGCGCATGAGCACGTTCTTCCTGTCGTACTATCACCTTTAAGTAAATTTTTCTTACTTTAGGATTCAGTTCGAACCTTGCTCTGACCCCCTCTCTAACTTTTTCACATGACCAAACTAGCTAACCCTTCTCAAATGTTACATTATTATTGATTTCTCATTTATTTCGAATTTTCGCATTGGTTTGCAAAACTCACCTAACTCATTGACGTTCAGCCCACCCTGAGTTGGGGAACGCCTACCCTGAGTTGTTTTTAACGGTATACATCGTTATCAAATCAGCGAAGTAAATCTGTTTAGCGTTCATGCTCAGCTGCATTTTGAAAGCTCTTTGTCCCAACACATTCCTGGCTGGAAGTATACTATAGTTCTCAGCCATTGAACTTTTCCTAGCACAAAGAAGGTTACGGTCCTTCCTTCCTGTCTCTCCGACGTGTACAGATTTTTACAAGAATGTTTTCTTTTTCTTGCCTGGATGCTAGTATGTATGCTATATTAAATTACGTTCGTCCCTTGTTATTCTTTAAATCAACTGCTGTTTTAATCATTACTCTATCCATTCTAATTTCATATTATTATAACAAGATTTTTATATTAGTTTAGCAAAACATTTTTATTAATTTATCTTTTTCAATTATCTGATTTCGAATAATTCGCCGTCTACTAATCGCTGCCTACTGCAGTTTCAAATTGAAAAGGCAGAAGAGGGGAGCGTTGGTGTTCTAGTGCTTACCAAAATAGGCGCGACCCTTTTCTGCCACCAGTTTATTTGCTTCTGCATACAACTGTGCGTATTAACATTTTTTTTCGTATTTGCATGTATATTTTACGATCTGCGTTTGCATACAAATTCATGATCTCGTAATTACTTTGTTTTCCTTCAACAGAACAGCCGCCATAACAGTTTTTCATATAAATGATACTGTACCCTCTGCTAAAAAACAAGTTACTCATGTGCGTTACGAAGTCATACAGTATGCCCGACAGAATTATTGCCGATTAAAAGTGCATTCATCTCGCAAACCAATGATCACAAAAAACAAATCCTGCTCTTTTTAGCGGCAGTACTACTCTTTTCCGGTCACTAATATTTTATTTGAATTGTGCAGCGATCACTTTGCCACTTAGGTTATTTCCCTGGACTGCTAAAATCTGGCAAACACATATGTGGCATTTCCTTCTTTTTTATGTCACAAATGCTATATACTTTTCAAAACAACCGGGCTGAGTCCAGCTACTTACCAATAGGAAAATCGTGTTCACTGAATTTTTAATGTTAGCCAACCGCTAAGCAAACACTGTAATCAAGTTTTTCTCCACAAGCACGAAATTAAGCACATATCCAGTAGTTCGTATGAGGGTGGGTCAAAAAGTAATGCTATTTCTTTAAAACAGAACAATTTATTTCATATAATTTTTGTCGTGGCATAAGTTATTTCCCAAATATGCAATGGTGAACTGAATTTTTGAATACCTTACTCACTGTTTTAAACTGCTGATGCTAGTTTATTTCTCGTGATGTCATGGAAAGAGTACGTCATCCCAGCATAGCTAGGCCGATAAATAGCGACCTGTTTTAAACATGACCAGACCATTGATTCGATTTTCTCTATGTCATTTGCATCCACAATAAAATGCGTAATGGATTTATTTCCGCAAATGCTTTTGTCAATTATAACAAGGTAGATAGAAAAATGAAACTCCTATAATAGTAATGTAATAATGATGATGATGATGATGATGATGATGATAATAATAATAATAATAATAATAATAATAATAATAATAATAATAATAATAATAATAATAATAATAATAATAATAATAATAATAATAATAATAATAATAATAATAATAATAATAATAATAATAATAATAATAATAATAATAATAATAATAATAATGGTACGAGAGTGGGTCAAAAAGTAATGCCTCCTATTTTTTACTCTAATTGCCAAGAAAATTGAATCCAATTTACATAGCCTGAAAACTACAACATTGACGATTAATTTGTCACTATTCAATATAATCTCCGTCCTTTTCCACAGTTTTAGTCCACCTTGTACCTAGGGCATGTATTCCAGTGTGGTAAAACACACGGTCTTGCTTACTAAGCCATAGACGCACGGACGTTTTCACAGCCTCCTCAACTTCAACACGAATACCACGATGAGCTTCCTTTAGTGGCCCGAACAGATGGAAGTCTGATGGTGTCAGGGCAGAGCTGTATGGGGGGTGAGTGTGACGGTGGTGTGACGGCTGGTGTGTGGTCTTGCATTGTCATGCAAAAGAAGAGCATCCGCCATATTTTTTGTTGGTCGAACTCGGCGAAGACGTGCTTTCAGCTTTTTGAGAGTTTTGGCGTATTGGACAGAATTTATTGTGCATCCCTGCTCCAAAAAATCAATCATAAGCACACCCTCTGGATCCCAAAACACTGTCGCCATAAACTTTCCTGCCGACCGCTGAGTTTTCAATTTTTATTTCTTCGGTGACGTTGTGTGATGCCATTTCTTTGACTGCCTCTTTGATTCAGGTGCAAAAAATGAACCCACGTTTCGTTTCCAGTAACAAACAATTTTTTCCAGAAACTCCTCTCTCTCCAAATTGAAGCGCTGCAAGTGTTCGGAGGCTATTGTTTTCCTTGTTTCTTTGTTTTGGGCGGTTAACATTCTTGGTATCCAACGTGAACAAATTTTTGAATAATCGTCATCACACTGCCTTTACTGAGGGAGGTAATGCGACACAATTCACCTGTTGTTACCGGGCGATCACCACGAATGATGTCATCGACTCGACTCGCTGAATGTTGCATGGAGTCACTGCAGTCACCGGCCTGCCGCTTCGCTTTTCATCTGCCAATGGTGTTTGCCCTTCAGCTTCGTTACAGCGACGAACCTATCGTCTAACAGTGCTGACATCCACCGTTGCATCACCATACACATGTTTTAGCCTTTCATGAATGCGAATTGGCGTTTCACCTTCCGCGGTCAAAAGTTCAATCACAGAACGCTGTCTAATACGGATGTCGATGTCAGCCATTTTGCAAGAGGATGCAGTGCTGCTACCTGTTGACTTAGGAAGTTACTACCGCAGGGGATTGGAGAAGAAGGTTTGAGGAGTAGCGTCAAATTCAAAGTTTTCACATAACTTACTTATTTAAGGGGGGAAAATAGGAGGCACAACTTTTTGACCCACCCTCGTATGAAGCCCGGGGTACCTACCGGCGGTGCTTTTGATAGCGTGGGCCAGGCATCCAGCTTTGTTTCTGATAACTGCCTGATCCATGCTGACCTAGAGACGTTTTGTTTTGTGTACCTGACGTTGAAAACTATATTTTCATATCACATAGTATCTGAGCAACAATCACTTTGAAACACGTTGTTTATCAACAATTTTAATCCGCAAAAATTAATTGCTACCCGGTTTCGAACTTAACACCGTCGCAAGTCGCCATTCTGGTACAGTTATAATTGGCCTTGAATTGCATATCAGTAGGAACTCGTGGTTTTACAGAGCTATTGTAATGAAAATAAATGCTTTGTTTCAAACTATATTTTTTATGTATTCTATTGATATTGAGCACATTGATGAAAGTTCTCTATGTACATGGCAGGTATTAACGCATTTCCTTTTCTTTTGTTTCAGGTAAGCGCCCCCCCTCCAAATATGCTTGCTGCTAGAGTGTCGTCATAACTCGTAAGTCAGTTATTCATGGTCTTTGTGAATGAAATAGCGCACCACATACAAGGGTGTTACTACTGCATTGGATTGGAGAAGAAGGTTTGAGGAATTGCGCCATATTTAAAGTTTTCACATAACTTATTTATTGAAGGGAAAAAAGCATGCATTTCTTTTTGAACCACCCTTGTAATAATGGCAATAATAATTTGTGAAAACTATATAAAATAATCTATATGGAAAGGTATTGAAAGCCATAGGAAGTAATACGTAATTTATTCAGACACACTCAAAACGCGTTTTTTGGAATCTCGAATTTTTAGGACTAATGCAAGATTACCTACATTAGACAACTTAGATAGCTTAGTAGTAGAGGAAGTAAGAAGGAAAAGGACATTTTTCTGCTTGCCAACTTGCAATCTTATGAGAGGCTTAACCTACCCAATGATACTTAATGAAGAGACCTTATAAAAAGCGACGTGGAATCATGGATTTACTTCACTGATGTAATCCCAAAACAAAACAATAAATGTGATTACTTCTTGTGAGGAGAGAGTAGACGATAAGCAACATATAGGGAAATTATGGTCCTTGTGCTATATTGCCCTTCTCATAAAATCCCGATACGAATTTGAAGTACTAGATCTGATGGCAGAAACTCCCATCCCCAAGTTTGAACATGGCAGCAATTTTTCACATCCTTCCTTGTAACAACACCGTATTCATTTGTCTTGAGCGAAGCTTTCAGTTTGTGCTATTGCAAAATGTTGCAGCAATGCAATCTTCAGCTCTCATCCAAAGCAATTTCACCGCGAGGCAGGCGCTGACAGCTGCTGAAAGTTTCCTAAGAGGAGTGGGGAGCTAGTTCCGGTCCATCGATTTTGTTCAAACTTGTGTTGCAGTACAGATGGCGTAAAAAAGATGCCAAGGATGCTCTCAACCAAGAATTTGCAACTCAAAGATTCAGTTTGGTGGTACAAAAGGGGCCCTTCAGCGTAATATGTTTATCATCAAATGAAAACAATGATCATGGTCATAAATATCTTGATAAATCTGAGATAAATCTTAAGTGTTAATGAATGCGCCTAGGAATTATTTCTGAATATTAAAATCCAGGTATAGGTAGTTATAAAAACAAATTACGATATTTACATGTCTTAGAATCGTCCCTTAAGTTTGGAGTCACAAGGGACACCTTTGACCTCGAAAACTCGGAACCGCTGTATAGCACACTTAAAATAGCTGTCAGTCAGAAACAAAATATTGGTCTGTACCATTTCCATGCAAAAAGTTGCATTTTATCTCAAGTAACGTTTTAATAGAGAGTAACAAAGTAACAGGATGTCAGTACCATAGGAGGGACATTATACGTAATTCAATGACGTACGAGGGTAGGTAAAAAAGTAATGCCTCCTATTTTTTTCTTAAATAAGTAAGTTATGTGAAAACTTTGAATTTGGCTTATTCCTCAATCCTTCTTCTCCAATCACGTGCAGTAGTAACTTCCTAAGTCAACAGGTGATAGCTTTGCGGAAGGTGAAACGCCAATTCGCATTCACGAAAGGCTAAAAAATGTGTATGGTGATGTAACGGCGGATGTCAGCACTGTTAGACGATGGGTTCGTCGCTGTGACGAAGCTGAAGGGCAAACACCATTGGCAGATGAAAAGCGAAGCGACAGGCCGGTGACAGCAGTGTCTCCATGCAATATTCAGCGAGTCGATGACATAATTCGTGGTGATCGCCGGGTAACAGGTGAATTGTGTCGCATTACCTCCCTCAGTAAAGGCAGTGTGATGACGATTATTCAACAACTGGGTTACTCAAAAGTTTGTTCACATTAGGTACCAAGAATGTTAACCGCTCAAAACAATGAAACAAGGAAAACAATAGCCTCCGAACACTTGCAGCGCTTCAATTTGGAGAGAGAGGAGTTTCTGGAAAAAATTGTTACTGGAGACGAAACGTGGGTTCATTTTTTTGAACCTGAATCAAAGAGGCAGTCAATGGAATGACATCACACAACGTCACCGAAGGAAAGAAACTTCAGAACTCAGCGGTCGGCAGGGAAAGTTATGGCGACAGTGTTTTGGGATGCAGAGAGTGTGCTTATGATTGAGTTTTTGGAGCAGTTATGCACAATAAATTCTGTCCAATACGTCAGAACTCTCAAAAAGCTGAAAGCACGTCTTCACCGAGTTCGGCCAACAAAAAGTATGGCGGATGTTCTTCTTTTGCACGCCAATGCAAGACCACACACCAGCCGTTACACCACTGCAGACATTGAGAAATTGGGATGGCAAGTCTTACCTCACCTGCAATATAGCCCTGACCTGGCACCATCAGACTTCCATCTGTTCGGGCCACTAAAGAAAGCTAATCGTGGGATTCATTTTGAAGATGAGGAGGCTGTGAAAACGTCCGTGCGTCAATGGTTTAGGAAGCAAGACCGTGTGTTTTACTACACTAGAATACATGCCCTAGTTAAAAGGTGGACCAAAACTGTGGAAAATAACGGAGATTATATGGAATAGTGACAAATTAATTGTCAATGTAGTTTTCAAGCTATGTAAATCGGATTCAATTTTCTTGGCAATTAAAGGAGAAAAAAAATAGGAGGCATTAATTTTTGGCGCACCCTCGTATTTTCAATCAAAAAGTGGCAAAAGCCGACTCCCTAAAGTACGTATAATAGCGTAAAAGACACACATACGAGGGTCGTTTGATATATATATATATATATTTGTGAACATCTTGCCTTATTTCTCTACATAGTCTCCATTGATGACCACACACTTGTTCCAGCGTTGTTTCAGCTTTTTTATCGCGTCTGAAAATTAGGTCCGTCAGGGTCTGCAAAATACTTGTTGGTGACTATCACTTCTTCATTTAATTACAATTTCTTACCACAAAGCCAAATTGTCATGTTTGGAAACAGTAAGAAGTCGCTTGGGGTTAAGTCTGATGAATAAGGTGGATGAGGAACCAATTCAAAGCCTAACTCATGCACTTTCGCCATTGCGATTGCTGATGTGTGCGTTGATGCATTATCCTGGTTAAAGAGCACCTTTCGCCTTTCAATATAGGTCTCTTTTCAGTCAGCTCATGTCGCAAATCATCCAACAATAAAGCATAATTGGCTCAGTTATGGCTCTGCCTGTTTCCAAGTAGTCTATGAGGATTATTCCTTGAGAATCCCCCCCCCCCCCGCAAATGGCGGTCACCTTACCGTCTGAAGAAATGGTTCTTGCCTTCTTTGGTGCACTTTCACCAGCCTTTGTCCATTGCTTTGATTGCTGTTTTGTCTCTGGTGTGTAATGATGGATGCAAGTTTCATCCCATGTCATAAATTGGCGCAAAAGGTCTTGCGGTTTCGATTAAACCTTGCCAGACACTTGGTAGAAGTGTCCTTCTGGATGCGCTTCTAGTTGATTGTGAGCAATCGCGGCACCCATCTTGTACACAGCTTTTTAATTGCCAGTTTTTCAAGCATGATGTGCACTTACTCAGCTGAGATGCCTACAGCCTCAGCAATCTCAGAATTTTGATTCATGGGTCTTGTATAACCAGATCGTGGACTTTATCAATGGTGGCCTGTGTGGTGTCCTCAATTGGGCGATCAGAGCGCGATTCACCTTCGGTGCTTCTATGACCACGTTTAAATTCATTGATACAAAAGTAAGTGGTCTTCAATGTTGGTGGAGAGTCCTCGTATATTAGATCCAATTCAGTTGTGACTTGTGCGCTAGTCCAGCCCTTCAAATGAAAGTGTTTAATAAGAGCACGAAACTGCTTTTTTTCTTTTCATTTTCAATCGCAGCTATCGCACTGACCAGTTCAAACAGCTGTCAACAATGAACTGTATATTGTAGGACATTTAAATTTTTCCCCGCCATCTCATTCCACCGGTGCTCCATCTCCATCTCGTGTATCATCAGTGTCATCGCCTGCGGTGCCGTATGTAGTAAAAGCGGGTGTTAAACACTGCACATTTCATTATTAAAATTTTATGTACAATCTTTTGAATAATAAAGCTTACCACCCATAAGTTGCAAGAAAAAAGTTTCCACCTCTTCATGGAAGTTTACCAGACTTATCAAACCATCCATGTACTTCACACCTGATAGTGCTTATATTGGTTATCAAAACAGAGAAGCGGGATATTGAGGAATTGTTTAAAACGAAGTGTACGGTTACTGTGGTCACTGTGGCAAACATTACCTTTCTCGACACCTTCCTGTTATAAACATGTCCACTTCCTCTATAACTTATTCCGTCTTCTGACGTAATACTGTTACGTCCTACGTGTGACCAGTGTAGTAATACGCCTAAGTTCTGTTTCATATACCCTTGCCCCGCTGACATCACTCCGCGTGCAACTACCTTCCCTCTCATCCTAATTGGCTAATGCTTTCGCGCCATAAGCCATAGGCGGTGCCTTACTGTCACATTTAAACCTGCAGTAAACGTCATAATAATTGCCAGGAAGATAGATAAAATCATACGAATATGAAAATGAAGGCATGCAAAAATAATGAAGTTTATTATAAAACTGAGCAAGTTGAAACTGAATGAATGAGCAATGAAACTGAAACAAGTTTATAATGAAAAGCCTTCGGCCTTTTCCACTGGGATTTTTTAAACCAGCACACATACCTGGCGAAATGCTTGTCTTTCAGTCTTAAAAGTCGTGTCACGCCATACTTGTCGTGTGTCCTTCTTTCACCCAAGTCTCGTCAATGTAGTACATTTTGCAATTTCTATCCCGGTAAAACTGATATTGCTTAAATAACGTCTTGGCCACACAGCAATATCGCCCCTGGAGTGGTAAGTTTTCCTGTTGTCTCAATTTCATGTCGCGATGTTCCTACGCATCTAACACTGACACATGTAAGTTCAGAGCACAGCTGTTCGACTTCTTTCAGTGACAAAGACGGATTCTTCTCTGTGAGTGCATTAAACACATGCAACAATTCTTTTTTCGCCGATTTGTAAAGGTTTTCGCTTGCGATGCTTCAGCGAAAAACTGGCGGTAGACTCTGCCATTATACATATAATAAGTACACGCACAATAAACGATCAATGAAATAATTTAGCTCTCGCACTCGGCACAACGCACCTTCGAATGGCGATATATAGCTAATCCAGTTCAAAACAAAGTCAGTGATAAAAGTCATAAACCAATATGTCATCACGACCGCTAAATCACGAGCTATCGTGCCACCTGCTTGAGAGCAAAGGAACCTCCTCTTTACTTCGTTTAAGAATTAACATGCATTTCAGATAAATCAACTTTGTTGCGTAATATACTTAATTCAAAGAGCTACGAAAATATAAATTTGACAATTCTCTTCCAACATATTGTAACGCGGGCGCTGGAGCACCCTGTAAAGCAGCTGGCAGCGGAAGGTAGGGGAGGTTCGGTTAGCCACACCTCCTCCTCGTTTGTCTTGTGGTGGTGACAGACTGTGGTCAGGGAAAAAACATGACTGTGTCGCCGGTTTTCTCTACACCTGTTTCTCGATCTTTCTGTTACTAGAACAATCCTGTAAACACGAGAAACCGGCGATATTCCTATATAAAGAGAGTTACAGACAGACAGATGGAGTTAGTTAGTGAGTTGAGTTGGTTTTGGTTTAGTCAGTCAGTGAGTTGGTTTTGTCAGTGAGTGAGGAGACAGTCGCAGTTCTTGGTGTAAGAGTTAGTCAGTGACGTGTTAATGAACGAAAGGGTTGTGCAACGGAAGACTGTACGTAACTTTGAATGTGTACCGGAGCTTACGTAACCGCGAGTACAAGGAAATCGTAACGGACGGACTGGTGAATTGTAACTGTGTGCAGCACGTAACTTTGTGTAATTGGCAAGTGTTAAACTGTAAGTCGGTGGAAATAAAGAACATTGTTGAGTGGTGTAATTGGACTTTTTATTCCACGAACCCACAAAGTCACAATATAAAGATATATCACCATGTTAAATAACGAACTAATTTTTACCGCACAACGGTACATACTGCAATAGCAGTCAATGGGAGGTGATAAGGGCACGTGACCGTTAAGACATACGGGGCAAGCTTATGTGAAACAAGGATTAGATGAACATGTCATATTAAACTTTAAGGTGGTCAATAAAGGAATCGAAGCTTTGAAATTTTTATCCAGTGATAACATAACTGCATGTTTTTATGTTCCCCCAAATCGCTTACAAAACCTCAGCAGATTTGGTTTTATGTACCCGAGAGGAAAAGGAAAAATAAAATAAACAAGGGAACGAAATATGCCATGTATTTGATATAACATCCCCATTTTTAACTAATTACATGTATTTTCCACAGTGATTATTTTGAACATCTCTTATGATGTACAGGTTGATGACATTCTCAGTGTTACGACTTTGAAGATGCTGCACCCAAATGTGAAATTTGGTTCTGTTTGCTGCTTGGTTTTGAAATTACACTGCGCGCTCGTTTGTTTTTACGTTGTCTAATCTCGTACATAGTAGGTAAAGAAGCTATTGCATTCCTGTCAAAAATTCGATACCGAGATTCAGTGGAAGTAAACGGTTCGAGGTGTCCTGAATAAAAGGCTCGTTTAGAAGCGTGTGCACGTGCGTGTGCGTGTCCGTGTGTGTGTGGGGCGGGGGAGCACGAAAAGTTGGTTAAATACCAAAATAGACAAGTTCAGCATCTGTGGTTGAGCTACTGAAAATCTCAAGAAAATCTCCCCAACTCCAGGTTATCTTTTATATGAAGCAATTTTCGAAGAATTTTATTTTCTGAATAGCGGCTCTAACGTTTATTTTATTGGAATACCATATGTGTAAAGTATTTTGATGACAAATTAATTGTATTCTTGTATATCCTGTCTCGTTTTTAGAAATGAGAAGACTTTATTGGTTTTCTTTTGTTATATTCTGACCAGACAAGGTATATGGAGTACTTTTTGTTACGGTGCATTTTTTGTGGAAAGTTCGATATCTAATCTATTTTGTAGCTAGTATACGTACAATAGTCGTCTAACCACCGCAGGTAGACGATAGGGAAATGAATGAAATGCGAACCTTGCAAGTCCATTATTATTTATTCAGCGTTAGGTAAAATATTAAATCCACAGATGCAAGAAAAAAAATATTTTTAGAATCAAGCGAGCATTCTGTTCGTCGTGTCAGCATGAATTCTTCAGGACACATGCACCTTTGTCTGAGGAAAGCTGTCCACCCTCGCAAGTACCCCATCCACCGTTAGCGTGTTCATTATTGATTAGTTGTGCACAGTGAACGGACGGACTTGCTCTACACTTTGTTGATAGAGCCAGGGTGATTAAAGGAAAAGCGTATTGAGCCGTGTTCCAATATCGGATACGAGGTTCTTGGAAATGAGGTAGTTTCATGTGTGGAAACCGAAACGGTGAAAAGAGCAAAGCACTTTTAAAAGTAGCAGCAATTTGCAGTTTCTTTTGCAGGCACGAAGGTTTCACCTAGAGCGCTTCATTCGTTTAATTAAACTAATGACTGTAAAAGGTATATTTTACTTGCTTTCACTTAGATGCTACGCATTAAGTAATGTAGGCAGTGTAATAATCTGCAGTAAATTAAGGGACCAGATTCGTAAAAGGTTTGCCAAACACTAACTCTTTTAGAAGAAAAATTTAGGATAAAATCTGGCCTAAGTGGTAGAAATATAAGGGTGCTATGGTTATTACTTTTTCTAGTAGATAGAGCAGGTATTACTTCATTGCACTAAATAATTCTGTATAGAGATTTCAACGGAAATATATATTTTGACACTCCTGAATAGGGGGAAAAAGCTCTACGTAGCAAGACAGTGGACATTTTTGGCGGATTCTCGATATGTTTAGAGGTTTTGTAGTGGTTTAGGCTAATATGAAAAATGTTACATGCGATTTAAGAATTGATGGGACTGTTTTAGAAATTTTGACTATTTTACAGTTAAATTAAGCCAGACGGGCAACTTAACATGTGCTGAATTGCTTAATATAGCGTCAAAAACTCCCTGACTTGTGTAAGGTGGTGACGAAAATCGCCTATCATAGCAAGATACCGTCGAATATCTGTTGGACATGGCAAGATGGCGCCGAAAATGCATTAAATTAGGTAAGAATTTCCTGCTGAATGTAGTAAAGAAAAACTCATATCTAGGAAAGTATTAGATCGTATGATGGTACGAAAATTACAGAGTATTCATCTAGCTAAATAGAGAAAGTTGGGCTGGTACAGATAAGATAGGCTACGTCCACCGCAGGCATGGGATCGATCTCAGGGGACGACAAAACTACTTATAATAGAATGACATGAAGTCCAGAAAAGGTACCTAAATCTACAATTTTAAGCAGTCTAGTGAATCTAGAGGAGCCGCGTCTATGTGCTCGAATCGTAGTAGAACTAAACAAAGGATAACTAAAGATGGAAAGAATGCATTAAGTATTGGAGTCTAGATCGAACACAATATAAATGCTGCACGCACAGCAGATCTGGGATCGATGTCGGGAGACGGATAAAAATCCCTAAGAAGATGGGGATAAATGAATGACACCCACAGCTAATAAAGGAAAGATATGCCATAGGGATAATACGTGCACTATACACCGGAGGCCAAGGCTGGGGATAAAGAAATCAGGATCTTCGAAACTGCTAATTGCAGAAAGACGCTGAAACCCCCAGGAGAGATCACACTTACAGCAGACCATTTGCTGGTCTATAATGAATCTGAAATAGTCGCAGACAAAGGCTCGAGTTCCAGTGGAATTAAACAAGAAAATGCTGCCTGACTTTCAAACGCAGGAAGAAGGGGAAAATTGAATTAAATTATACTGATTGAACAGAACATGTTAGGCTATATCACAGGAGTGTTGCATATACTATGGGAATGATTCCGAGGCTAAAGGGGACATAATGTAAATAACTCATTTAAGGTAATTAAAGTAATTGATAGATGTGTATATTAGAGATTAGAGTACCTTAGCCAACAGTATATTGTCCGCAGGATTTGTAAGTTACTAATTTAGAGCGGTTGATTATACATATATAAATTGTAGCAAGAGTGATTAGTTCATAAGATCATTGTTGGAAACCAGCTTGCAAGTTGTATTAGAAAATAATTCCTCTGGCATCAGCATACTGAATTATCGGTTTTTAAGTATGGTAGCACATTGTGCTTTGCTTATAGGAAACTTAATTTTTCACATATTACCGATGGAAAAGGTTCAGTACCAAGTGTTGCATATGCCTAGAGATTTAAAACGATACTCAGTAACTATACCTAAAGGACATCGAAGATGTATTGATGAAATTTCGATGTAATCTGTTCTTGGGTCATATAATTCTGAAGTTACACACTTTTCATTACACGAGGATAAAAGTTCAAGCGGAAGTATGGCTTCACGCAGATAAACACACGTTCCAGAATACACAGAAATATTATTGCAAATAGTCTTTCCTTAGTTGGTGATGGTTTAGTTAGCGAAGAGATGTGATTGTCGTGTGTGGACATTTAACACATTGGTGTATCGTAAGACTCCAACGTGGGCTTCATCTAGCGAGGTACGAACTATTATTTAATTTCTGCCCAATAAGTAGGTCCCTGGAAACGATCTTATTCCTCCAGTTGTATTGAAACATTTCACAAATAAGACCATCGCCTTTCTGGCCTCTTTATACAATGCAATTTTTCGCATTGGATATTTTCCTAAAGCCTGGAAATTTGCTGAGATCATTGCATTGCAAAAGCTTAACAAACCTCCTAGTATCCCACACAGCTATCGACCAATTAGTCTTTTACCAACTCTCCAAACTTCTGGAAAAGCTCATTTAAAACGACTTGTTCGGTTTGTTTCTGAAACCTCAGTTATACCTCCCCAACAGTTTGGATTTAGACAGCATCATTCTAGTACTCACCAGCTCCTGAGACTGACCGAACACATTATCCGTAGCGTTCACGCCAAAGAGCATACTGTGGCAACATTCCTAGATTTCACTCAGGCATTTGATAGTGTGGCACGACGGCCTCATATATAAACTACATGACCTAGGACTTCCGCTCTACTTACTTAGCTTGATTACTAGCTATCTTCAGGAACGTTAACTTTCTGTGCGTCTTGGTTCAACGCATTCCTCACCCCGTACTATTATAGCCGGCGTGCCCCAGGGTAGCTTCCTTGCGCCTCTTCTCTACAGTCTATATACTGCTGACATGCCTGAACTTCCTGCAACAGGTACCGCACTGTTTGCTGACGATACAGCCATCGTTACCTCACACTTCTCTATTGAAACTGCCGTTGCAACCTTACGATCTTCCCTGGACATTTTCCTGCACTAGCTATCTCGCTGGCGTATCGCACTTAATCCAAGCAAATGTCTTAAATTTTTCACCTTGCTCAGCGCTGCTGCTCCACTAAATATACAACTCTATAACACTGAAGTCCCTGGTTACCTTCTGATTGTGCAGTCAAATATCTTGGCGTCCATCTTGATCGTCGGCTGACATGGAGTACACATATCAAAAGCAAACTAAATCAAGCCTATGCTCGTCTTCACAAGTAATATCGCATCCTCAACCGCAAATCCTCTTTACGAGTCGAATGTACGCTGCTACTGTACAAGAGTATTCTACGACCACTTCTTCTATATGCCAGTCCTGTGTGGGGATGTGCTTCACCTACTCATATTCACCAACTCCAGGTGTTTCAAAACAGGATATTACGATTGTCTGTGAATGCCCCGTGGTACTTCCGGAATGCACAGGTGCATAGAGAATTGGACATAGCATTAATGAGTACATCTCTACAACGACAGTCTTTGCTCCCCTTGCTTATGTATCAGGTGCGTTATTCTTCCAACTGGGACGTCGCCTTGAAGCTGCACCAAGACTGAAGGCACGCTTGCTACAGGACATTTTATTTCTATAATGTTTACTTATTCTATAATGAAGTTATTTAATTTATACTCGTACTAATCAGACCAATTTCCTTGAGGACTCTAGTATGAGTATCCTCTATTCCTGTATACTTTAATTTGATTATGTATATTATGTATATAGCTCCACAATTTGTATAGCACCAACTGTGCTGAGCAATTGAAGTAAAAATTCAACAAAAAAAAAAAAAAAAAAAAAGACTCCTAGAGGGCCAGCTCACTATGAAAAATGTTTGATTCTCTGTCAATATGAAGCACTTCTACGGCATTTTAACACATTTTTAGAGCATTGATAGGTCTGTTTTGCAGACATTTCGAAGGTAACTTGGATGTAAGAGTAAGCAAGCGCAGGCCCTATCTAATTTGGACTTTACAGCCCTGCGAAGTTAGTCATGTCAAACACCCGGAAAAATGTCTCCGTCGTACGCCGGGTTTGAAACCGCGATCCCGGGCGCATAGGCTAGCATGTTGCCCTTAGATCACGGAGGACGCCCCAGCACTCGCAGACACAGGGCTTCCGAAACTTTAAATGCAGAATGCAAGGTGGCGTCCATGCGTCGCTAAGGATCAATACACCTTTAGCGTAACGTTGAGTTAAGACATCTTAAATATTATTGTACAATTAGTTAGCCATATTGACTCCTGCACAACTGCACATGCGGGGGAGCGCCAACTCCACCCTCGCTGAGAGGCGATGACTTTGTTAATATTACCGTAGTAGTGCTTCATCCTGATACAATAACAGAAGCCCGTGATGGCGAATTGTCTGTGTGCTATAATGTATGTATCTTCACACTAGGGTAGGCTGATGGGATAATGTTCCAATCTCCTACAGTTAAGGTAATTTTAATTTTCACTTTCAACCTTTCCCGTCTAGCAATGCCATGTTACGACCTTCCCAATGCCTGTTTTTATAGGCATTAGACTTGACTCATTTGTCCGCAATGAAAGTAGATATGAGACGAGACCCTTGCGCTCTCAATAACATCTAAATTACCTCGATCGGTGTCCCTAATATTCTAACCCTTATCTGGTAGGAAAAGTACTACATCGGTATCTAACAGGATTCTTGTGAAACGGTTGGTATACCTAGATTCCCTAAAAGTCAATGCATTGACAGTAAGGGTTCATTGTCCTAAATGCGAGCCTCACACGTTACCTCGTACCCATGGATTTTATAAACTGCTGTGGTTCTCAGAGTCCGATTATCTACTGAGGCTAAGGCAGCTTTAATTTTTGCTCAGATGCCTCTTTATCAGGCTTCTGGGTTTTATAGTGTAGTAAATCTACAACAGGGGACCTCCGACTTAAATTTCCTTCGAATGAAGCGATGCTAAGAATTCTTACCACGAAAAAAAGCCATTGCCCGGCACTAGGCTTCAATCCGTTAGCCCTCTTAGCCATCTCGCTCGGTTTCTTTGGTTAGTAGTTTATAGGTGTAATTTTTCAAGAAGAGACAAATAAGTAAGCTACATAGAAAAGTTATCTGATTATAACATCTATAAATTTTCTTTGTGCTTTGATTCATATTCTTTTCCTTTTTTGGTTCCATTTATACCCCGCCTTTAACTGCATTGGTCATATCAGCGGCCGTTCTCCTTTGGAACATATCGCTTATTGGCGATTGTCAATTACTGGACGTTGGGTTGCTGGTACTTTGGATATTTTTAATCATTTAGATCACGCACACATTCGCACTCTCATTTATACTTCCAGACTCAGGCGAAGATGGGGAATCATTTTGGTTGAAGAAAAATCCACTCCAAGTCGGTAATCAAACTCGGGACTCCTCGCTCGGCAGGCAGGTGCTCTACCGTCTGAGCTACGGGGCGAGGTCAGCCTCCTCGCGTTAATTTGTGTAAATGAGCTATGTAGTTCGTATATTTCGCTGAACGGGCTGCCTACGTTTCAGTGGGCCCGAGCCATCATCCAGTATGGAAGCAAAATGGTAGTGACTATAAACGATCACGAGTTTCTTCTACCAAGCGATTACAGCGCTGTCACAACTCCGATGTTCTATGTATGACTTAAATCGAAAACTAAATACTAAAGGGCATTGTCGTTTATTCAGGTTTAGTGGTTCCTTTAGTTTATTTTCGGATCGTCCCAACCCCTTTACGCTGTGATAAATAAAAGTTATGTTGTCATTATATATATAAATTTGCACTCTAAGCGCATGAGGCAACTATTTCTAGAACATTCCCGAGATGCATGTAGGTAGTGTAGTATTGGCATAGTTTGTTTATGTGAGTGATTAGGCAAATAAGTATTTTATTTATTTATTTATTTATTTATTTATTTTTGTTCTCATGCCATAATTGAGGTTTCAGAAGAACATAATAAAATATGTTAAGACATTTTTAAAATTATGCTAACATACCTGTTATTCTCCGCTCATAAATAATGTCTTGAATCTCGCTGTCATCGGTTTTTTTTTTTTTTTTTTTTTTTTTTTTGCACGTTGCCTGTGAAGCCTTCAGCAGCCCTGAATATTCACCAATTTGTTAGGACCTACACATGGCAACCTCTCTTCACTAGCCAAACCATGACAATGACAAATTATTTTCGTCAGTGTTTTCACTGTATTGAGGAACATGTATATTAAAAGTTTGTCACTTCTGATACCGAAGTTAAAGTATTGCAATAAGTAAAGAATCGTGATGGATTTCAAAGAAATCTTGCACCTTTGTGAAACGCATGCACGTGCAGTTGAATAGTTGTTTTAACAAAGGAAATGTAAGAAGCAGTTTTCTTAGCAAAAGGATCTAAAGAGATAGCACTTGACTCCATTTGCAAAGACATTCTTCGGACACTTAATAATGACATGACCGAGACTAATAATTACAATGGGCAAAATAGTTACAAAGGGAATCTTTGTGTGAAAACAGGGCTTCAGCTGTGCCCAGTAAGGAGACACAGTCCGCAGCGTGAAGCCGATTAAAGCAGGATATGTATAAGTAAGGATGGATCTAATGACACTGGAATGCCCATTTCAAACTGATTTAATGACTGCTTCTTTTTATTACATCAAACTCGAATTTGCGGACCAAGGGTTACCAATATCACTGTTTAGAGTCACTGTAGGTGGAATGCTTATTACTCGATAATACTTAATTCGTTACGTATGAACTGACAGGTCTTCCCTCCGATTCTGGTCTGCCTTCGACCAAGACAGAAAAAGAGGACTGCCTTAATCGGCTTCACGCCCCGGACTGTCTCTTTTCACACTATGCACAGCTGTGCGTTGGTGTGTAACTTCTGAAGCCCCGTCTTTTCACACAAAGATTCCCTTTGTGACTATTTCGTCCATTATGATTATTAGTCTCGGTCATGCCATTATTAAGGGTCTGAAGAATACCTATTCAAACGGAGTCAAGTGTTATTCGTTCACAATTCCTTCCTGCTAAGAAAGCCCCTTTCTTAGGTTTCTTTTGTTAAAACAACTCAACTCAACTGCAGGTGCATGCGTTTGACAAAGATACAAGATTTCTTTGAAATCCATCACGATTTTTACATATTGCAATCCTTTAATTTCGGCACCACTTCTTGATCTTTTTAATTTCATGTAACAAAAATTGTCTAGCTGCAGCATTGGATAAACCAAGCACACAACGCTTAAAATTTCATTAATATGTCTAAATGTCCAAGCCTGCCTGTGGAGGTATTCTTTAAAATGTGTAGGCATATAACATCCTTGACGAGTCACCTTTTTCCGTCGGCAATGTTTGAAAAAATAAGTTTGCTGTGAGCAAAGTGTTACGGTCTAACATAACTTAAAAACTGATAATTCATTATGCTTATGTTACGTTAGTCATTTATTACTCCAACTTGAAAGCATATTCTCCAACATGTATGCAATAATAGCTTTAATCGCAATTTATAAATAATCAATTGATCTAAATTAATAGCTTGTAAACTCTGCCAGCTAACTGTAAGCCTCTATTGTCCTGATGTTTAAGCATCCCTAAGCTACCCACCCGACGTCTCTCTTGCATTGCACGAGAGCTAAAGGGAGATCTTGTATCGAAATAGAAGCACCTTTACTACCGTACAGTGTTCATCCTAGTAAACCATTGGCTGCTACGGGAGTGACCTTGCATGACCACCAGGTAAAATCATAGTAAAATCATCCTTCATCTTCATGACAATTAGAGCGCTTCATGTCGAATTGGTGTCGGACAGCAGCGCCAAAACTTTTGTAATGACCTTTCAGCTGTACCTTATTTCGTATAATTTTGACAACACAAAAACCTTTCAATCAGCCAAAAGGTAGCTGGCAGAGCTATTTGATGCAGTATCTTTCCCATCATGGTCTCATGGAAGTTAATTACACCACGACGGCTTGGTGGCGAGGATTGTTGGAATGCATGATTGGTTCCGGCAGACGCCGTATTAGAAAGCACTGGGTCGTTCGTAACTCTGCAGAAGAGCTGCTCTCAGTT
This sequence comes from Mantis religiosa, assembly GCA_030765055.1. Lineage (NCBI taxonomy): Eukaryota > Metazoa > Arthropoda > Insecta > Mantodea > Mantidae > Mantis > Mantis religiosa. The sequence continues at coordinate 289,543,609 of CM060948.1, read as the reverse complement.
CTTTTTAGAATTAAAGACCCTCTGAATTCTCCAGTAGTCACTGGGAATAGACAGGCGTATTAACCGTATCTTGCTTCATTCATAGGGCATATTCACACAGAGAGAAAGAGAGATAGAGATAGAGATATCCCGAGCGAAGAAGGAACAGTGACTTTGAAAAATACATTAAACGAGAGAACTGCTAGCCCACCTTTGAAAGAAATGGAAGGAGGAGCATTTCCTACAGTTTAGGAATTACCATGAAGTCAGACTTCCGGAAGGCACCCAACCAATCCTGAACATGAGGGACAGGAAGAAGACTTCAAATCCATAATGATATGGAAGAGATATGGAAGGCCTGGAGACTCACAAAGGGCGAGACAGTAATAAAAGATCAAATATACTTCGCCTACCGGATGGTAGCAAAATCTGCCGCCCCTTGAGATACGTCCGACTAGGGAGAATGTTAGAGAATGAAAACCCCAACACCTTCTGAATGTATTACTCTGTGTTGTTACTTTGAATTTGAATCGATGTTTCGGTACTACGGAGAATAAAGATGGAAATATGCGTGAAAGCAGTTGTCTTTACCCAGAACGTTCCCAGAATTTAAATACAATACATTACAATAGTTGGACACAGCTCATTAGTGAAGATTGTGTCTTCTAAATTCAAATAAATTCCTTTTATAGGAATTTGTGGAAATCATAAGTTAGTCTTTTCTAATGAATTCGAGTAGGAGCAGATATGACAGTGTTCATAACAACGTAAACGGTTCTAGATATAGTCTTTTCTTGCATTAGCTACTAGTTCTCATAAAAATGTCAAGTTATGTATTTGCATCTTCCTTCCCGTATTCATACTATGTGGTAGTCGGATCTGAAATCCCTATAGATTCTCAAACCTTGAGCAAATCGCAGGCTCTCCGTATTGTCGCGAACCCGTATCTACGATCGCGCGGCTTGTTTACACAAAAGGAGCTGATAGGCGGGCGGTGTGAGAACCAAGAGCCTGCAGACAAAGATAACATGCAGATAAATGTGTGCCGAAACAAACAAACTGTGATAGATGGGTTACTTCTTGATGGGTTACTTCTAGTTACTTCTTGACTGATAGAGACTGTCCGGATTCTGGTTTATTTAAGAATAATCTAGAAATTATCAGGAGGTATTTAAAGAGCCGACGATTGGCCAAGAGTGTAGTTGCAAGTTGTAAAACAGCGAGTTGTGTAACAAGAGTCAGCTGTGTTGGTATTGTATTGACAGCTGCTTTTTATTGTCATCGACCTTGGTGCTGTAGATTGTGATATGTGATGTAATTCTGCTGCTACGGAGTGTATTTCTACGCAAATAAAGAACATTTAGAATTTCGGCAAATTGGACTTTTAATTCTACGAACCCACAAAGTCACAGTCTGTTGTAGAAAGTTTTTGTGTATACATATATTAATCAGTGTAAAACCTTATCTGAGTATTTTACATTGCGAATTATTAGGTGGTTTGTGTTGCATAGGTGTCGATAAGGATTATAATGTATTTAAAACAAAAGACACCATAACTGGAAACATCATCTCGTCTGATGGATAGAGTCAACATGAAAAATTCAATGCCATGGCCGGGATTTGAACCACGGATCTACTGGCATTGAATTTTTCATGTTGACTCTATCCATCAAATACCTTAGCCTATATACGGCTAGTGTGGAGAAATGATTAATTTCCATCAATTAACTAAAATCATCTCGTCTGTTTAACAAACTAAATAGCCATGCTGAAGTTCAACTTGAAATGAGAGGTACAACCAAGTGCGGATCCTTATTCTTAAGTACATTTTAACGATCTTTATTCTTAATTACATTTTAATGGTCGTGAGATATTTACATTCCATAAATATTGCACCTAAATGTAACATTAACATTATGTTGTTGAAAACTCGTTTATCACCTAAGCCTCCTGCATTTTTCGCATGTGTAATAAAACACTTTTTAAAAATGAATTCCATGTTTAGGATAGAACCACAAGCATACCTACACTAAGTGCAACTATTTCACGAAACATTAAAATTTACACATATCAATTATGTAAGTAATTATGACAGATTATCACAGTTACTGTAATAACTATAATTACGAGGGCTGTTCAATAACGAATGATCACAACATTTTTTGACAACGTACGTTTACTCATCTTCATAATTTTGATGGTCCATCTCAAAATTGTCTCCCCTGAATGCGATGCACTTGTCCCAGCGTTTCTGCCAGTCTTCAAAGACATACTGGAAACCATTTTCTGAGAGATCCTTCAAAATCGCCGCCGCAGCCTTCACCACTGCTTCTGATGATGGATAATGCCTCCCATTAAGGCGTTTCTTCAAGTTAGGGAATAGAAAAAGGTCATATGGGGCTAAATCCGGACTATAGGGAGGGTGAGTGATGCACTTCACGTTGATTTTTGCAACATATTCAGCAACAATATTGGCAATATGCGGCCATCTTGGAACCCATCGCGCACAAACACGCCTCATGTATAATGTTTCTGTCACCAACGAGTGGGTGGCACCCAATGAAATGTTCAGTATTTCAGAAAGTGATCTTAAGGTAATTAATTCGTCGATCTTCTCTCAAAATGGCAGCAGCAGTATTGATGTTTTCTTCCGTAAGAGCAGTAACTGGAGCACGGGTCCACCTTCCTATGAAATTGATTGTCTCCCCTCTTTAAACATTTTAAACCACCTTCGAGCTGTGCTGTAGGGAAGAACAGACTCTCCATTGGCCTCCTGTAACATTGTATAGATCTGAACTCAAGATTTGTTGAGACGAAAGCAGAATTTCAAAGCCGCGTATTGTTCATCGTATGTTACCTCCATTGCAGCGGTAGGCGATACTGAACATGCCTGAACTTGTCTGGTTCTCACAGGCGGGAACCAGGAGTACCAGCAATGAAACTACTACAGCGTGTGGTTTTTTTTTCAGATTAAGCTAACAGAATATAATAAGATTCAATTTTAGTGTAAAAATTTATGACCGTAAAAAATTATGATCATTCTTTATTGAACAGCCCTCGTACATGAAGAATTTGTCTTCCCTTTCCTAAATTGCTGATTACACGCTAAGATATGAGGTAGGAAATGCCATATCACGATAGCTAACGGTTTCTAGTAAATATAAGCTCGTGATAGATGACATTTATTTTAGAAAATCTATAACTGTTACTTTCGTGTTTCTTTTTGTGAGCTGGAACAGCAACTTGCCACTCCACGCCATGTCTCCCGGAATTATCCAGGTAATTTGAACAGTTGCTTAGTTCCACCATCTATCAAATTCTCGTTCAGGAAGTTTTCATGTGCCCATGCTAAAGCACTCCTCGATCTAGCAAGTACAGCACATATATTCCTTTTCTCGACTATTATTGGGGAGTTGGAAGTGATAAAAATTATAATAGACCTGGGTTAATTTATTATATCAGTGGGTCAAGGAAATAACGTACACGATTTCCTTCAACGTGTTTTTATAGCTGTGAAACTGTGTTCGAATGTTTCAAAATTGTATCGAATGGTTGATTTTTTTTTTAAAAAAAAAGAGTGATATTTATTTATGAAGTAAATATTTGCTTGAATTTATGTGCAGTTTGGGAATTCATTCAGTTTAATGAAAGGCTTTCATGATGTAAAGCTATTCACTATTATGTGCCTCAAACGAGAAGGTGTTTGTCCTTGAGCGCTACTAGGTGAGCAACCAATTGGAGTCCTGCGGTGTTGTCGTATTGCATTCCCGCTAAGTGGTGTGTGACGAGCGCCAACCTAATTAATCTGTATGAAATACTATTCCCGCGAAGACAAAAATTCAGATTTCGCCGAAACTGATTCATGTGGAAGGTGGAGGGTAATGTATCTAACATAACCATGAAAACCCTATATTTTTAGCTCAAATAGTTTTTTCTAATACAGATATATAAACCACTATTACCTGCATTATAACAATAAATCACGACGTAAGCACTGTATGAATATCATTAATGGTTGGCATGTATGCGTGTACGTATATTTGTAATTACTCAGAACTGAAACGTAAATGTTTGACATAACGTGATAAAAGAATTACTTTGAATAAGCCAATTCGAGCGAGAGGAAACAATAAATTTCCTGCTGCCCAGGCAGAACGTGTCTGGTCGCATTATATCTATGTTTATGAATGTTTCGTTATTTCTATTTACTCTAGAGAGTTCAAAGTGGTTGGTGTGTATGTATGTACATATACTTTTAATTACTCAGAACTGAAATTTAAACTACTGACATGACGTGATAAAACAATTACTGTGAATAAGTCAAGGTGTTAAATTCGAGAAAGAACAAACACTTCATTTCCTGTTATCCTGTGGAATGCTGTATGCTTATGCTTATGAGTGAATGCTGGATAAGAAGAGTTTATTTACTCTGGAGAGTTTATATCAATATCATTCAGTTCTTTACATAACAGTAGAGTAAGAGTTAAATAGTGCAATGACTTCTTGCGGTGAAATTAGTGGCGAGTCAAAAGCGCAAGTATTGCGAAGTCAGGCTCGAAGTATTATTTTTAAGGTGTACACGTTCTTAAACATTTTTTCGGAAACAGAAATTAAAAATGAGCTACTGCAAAGAGTACTTCCTTTTAAAAACACGGAAAAAGTGTATCAGCTGGATCAACTTGCAATTGAAATGGGACGCGAGGTAATACGCCTCCCACCTTAGCACAGACAATATAATCCAGTTGAGTTGGTGCGGGCTCAAATAAAAAAGGGGTTTGCAAACAAAAATAATAGTTTTAAACTGACGAACGTTGAACGACTTGTTCGCAAATAAATTGAGAAGGTAACACAACAGGACTGGGAAAACTGCTTGAGGCATGCAAAAAACCTTCAAGAAGACGATTTTAAGAAAGAAATAATACGTGACGAGACTTTGGAACCTATAATCATAAATTTGCAAGACTCAGACGATGAAGACAGTGACATTGACGAATTGTCTCTTGACGGAAGTGACTTTGTGGTATGTATGAGACACTGGCAGTTCCATTGGAATAGAAAAACAGGTAATTCATAAACTATAATTATAGTATTTAAAAATATACATAATTTGCGAAAATGCTTTTTCCAACTTTGATTTTGGCAACTGCATAATCGTAAAAGTTTGTAAAATATAATTTGCTTACCCTTACGTCTGCGCCAAGTAGACCTGCATGTTGTGTGAGTGTGAAGAGAGAAGGAAATATAAAAGGATTGGGGTAACAAGCTGGCAACGCTGAGTGTGATACGACATCTGATTAGCTAGACTCCAGAACCCTTCTCATTTGAAACACTCAACGCATTAGCTTCGTTACTTTTGTTGAAATAATAAATGTTTATCCATGTTCAAGACCCCACAAAACGAATGGATAGTTGCAAAATATTTAGATATGCGCTTTTTATCGTAGTAGCTGGTGAACAGTTGCCGACATATTCATTTAAAAGTTACCGAACTCCTTTAAAGCCTCAACAGAATTAGTACGGGAGAGGAAAAATTCACGAAAATAGGAATGTGTTTTATGATTCTGCCTACTCTCTTCCCATTAATAAAAGCTGCTTTATACTTTTCTATAATGTTGCACGCCCAGAGACGAGGCTCGGCTTTTGTTTGCCATGAACTGTGAAATTTGTTCGGCGCTCTTGCTGCAGTCTCTTCGCTTAAAACATTTTCAGTTTTGCTTCGCTAGTTCTGCTTTTGATAATACATTAAAATAAGCTATAATCAGATTACCAGAAAATGTGGTAGAAATGAGAAAAAACCTTCGTCATTCCGAAACTGGAATTCGAGCCATTCTATGCAGTGAATAGATCAGTACCGCTAATGTAATTTTGTGCGCAAAAGTGTAATTTTGCACTTCATTTATTCTTACGTATCATAACTGAAAAACTAATAGAAATAGAGCAAATTACTTCTCTGTCTCTCTTTTGTGAATTGACTAGTCCTTAACACAAACTCTGTCCTCAGCGACAGTTGGACTCGCACAATAGACCATAATAGAACAATTTTAAATTTCAGGTAACACTAGTGACGCGATATTAACATCGGACACGCTATTGCTCCTCTTCCATCTATAATGAAGTGATATCATTTAACAATTGCCGCAAGAAGTTCTAGCAAACACTTTTGTTTTTAAATGCACTCAGATTCAGTGCAAATTACTATTTCTTCCGAGGAAAAAAAGGAATTTCCCTGGACGTTGATGCCGTGTTAACAAGAACATAAATGAATTGTGACGTTATTCCCGCTATGATTCAGTTCCTTGAAAATGAACAACTACGAGGCGTGTCCGTAAAATAAGGTCTCCAATTTTATTGAATATAGAAAACATGTTTATTGTCAATGAATGTTACATTGATGGAAAGGCGGATTAGAATGCTCACGTCTGTGGATCCTACTAAACAGTAACTAAAATAGAGGCATGGACATGCAATTTTAAACCGATTGAAAATAAAAATGAAACCCAAGGAATGAGCGTGCTCAAAATGTAACGGGTTTAACCAGTGAACGTAGTGCAACCGCAACAAATTAATTGCAGCGCATTGTACGTAGAATGTATTGTGTGCATAACTATTGAAAAAGTTTGAATTAACTCACCCGAGGGAAAAGTCCTGCAGGCACCTTTGATTACTGCAGCAGAATAGACTGATATATACGCTGCTGCTAAAGTAGGAACAGATTTTGCAGAATAGATTTTACAGATCAGTGAGATATTGAACATGTCAATAGCATGTGCTGGTTCCAATCTAAAGCATCAATGCAAGGCCGGTTGTGACATTTGAGTAATAACTGATCACATTATCAAGGGTCAATCTTGAAACGTTGTATGCAAAGCTCTTTTCATATGTTGCGTCATTGCATCACTTCTACCAATGCTGTGTCTGATTAAACACGCGAGCGCTCTTAGCTAATGTACGACCTCATTGGTGCACTATTTACATGTATCGAACAAAATCAATAGTTTTAAAACATGGCACTCAGAAACTAATAATACATATTTTCTTCTAAATTCATTTCCCCCTTTAATCTCTATGTACATCGTTTCTACGCATCTGGGAAATTTACTCTGATGCATTTTCCTATTGCTGTATGCGGTTAGTACGCAAGATATAAAATAATTTTTTTTTAAAGAAGAATTGTCAAGTTGTTAAAAGTGAGCTATATTTCATATAAGTGTGAGTAGCTGGCATGTTTAATTTGTGAGATTACTCACTCAGACTGGTCGATGTTCACCATTTCCTCCAAAGCGCTTTTCGGTCTTTGCTCCAGACCATCATCAGTGGGTTCTGCTCCAGCTACTGCCTGAGGACGTTCGTCTGACTCTCCAAGAAAGTTAAGGCTCCTCCCATTGAAGATCTTCTGAATTTTAATGCCAACTTTTGGAACTGGGAGATTGCGACTGGACACAGATGATTGGTTGTCACCTGTGATATTAACAGGTTGTAGTTTCTTCGTCTCTGGATGTGAAGAAGTTAAAGATACAACAGTTTAACTGCGAAGCTAAATCAGGTTTCTGACGCAGGCGTTTTATTAACAAATCTCTGAAACATCTGTAGTTTTAGGCTGCCCAACTTGCTGAGCTGTACATATGTGAAACACGTGGTACCTGACATTAAGTTCCCTGCATTTCTAAAGGAAAACTGAATAATGCAAATAATCAGGTCATGAAGTCTAATTGAAAACCGAAAGCTGCTTTCTATAGACTTAGGTGGCGGGCCTTTAGAGATACAACGTATAATTGTATTTCTTTGTAGTACTAGTACATTTAGTTTGGGCTTAGTTTTTATCTTCCCATGCATAACTTCTAAACCTGAATCGCTCAGAAATTACTCAGACATTTCGGTTCGTACAGGGCACGTCGCTACGACAACGTTCAGTGAGGTCTACCCGAAAGTCCAAAGACTCCGGCCTCTGTTACCCGGGAGCGATGGAAAACTCCGGGGGCCTTTCTTTGGGGCAATACCTTGAGTCTGAAAAGCCCCCCCCCCCCCCATCGACAACAGCGTCAAGACCGGTAGAAGTGGATACGCCACTTACGTGCGTCAACCCCGCAGGGAAGACTACCGAATAACCTCGGTGGGGTCGCCTGGTGATGTAGCACACCTTCCAGTAGCTCTGCAGGCTAGTACCCGGGACTTTGTAGGCAACCCTGTGCCCCCTACGGGCGTCCGAAGCCTGGCCGGAGGTACCCGATTTCCCGCGAGTAACGGGAACACACGGTCCCCTCGAGTCCAACCCAATCCGAACAACTTCCATTCAGGGAGGGCCTCGAATGATCGGCCCGAGGTTCCTCTGGTAACGTCGGAGGTCCCACGCGTGCTAAGGGCCCGCAGCGCTCGCACTAGTGGTGCATGTGTGGAAGCAGTGGATAGGCGGTCATATGCAGCAATGAGATGGACCTCGCAAGATGACCACAACATGAGTGGCGGCCATCTTGTCTGCGTGGACATAATGCTTCATCTGCAGCATCGCTTCGACGCTGGACCATTGCAACAGGTTGAACCTATCAGCATCGACGATTCGCAGCCGTCTGCTGCAGATTGGACTTGTTGCACACGTTATTAAGTCGGTTTCCATTGTCCAGAAAACATAAGCGTCTCCGACTGAAATGGGTATGTGATAGCAGTTACTGATGTGCACAGTGTTAAAATATGATTCTTTTTTCCGGACGAGTCCTGATTTAACCTGTGCTACTGTGATGGCCACACACGTACTTGGTGGTATCGTGGTGAGCGGAATCTGGAGGCCTACATTGTTGAGCGGTATCGGTGGATAAACACCAGGTGTAATGGTTTGGAGCGCCATTGGTTTCAACCACCAGTCTCACCTCTTGCTGATGGCACTTTGAACAACAACCGGTACTAAGACTGTAGAGTCTGAAGTATCCCCCTGCTTCAGGGCTCTCAGCAGGACAATGCCCAGCCACATATTGCGAGGAATGTATTGTACAATCCTTCGAAGAGCCACAGGTACCATTGCTTCCTTGGCCTGCACATTCGCCTTAACATATCGCTCATCGAGCATGTCTGAGATAAGTTGTTCATCTCAGTCCTCTAGTAACATCATGGTTTACGGGTTCGCATACAACCTACATGAAGGGAGATCCCTCAGAAACATTCAGAACCTTTACGATTCCGTGCCATGGCCTATAACAATTCTGACTGCAGCGCGTGGACGCTGTACCAAATGCTGAATATACATGTTCAGAGGCCATGCATGGATTTCAAAAGTTAATATTGTTCCTAATCTGTAGTTTAAATTCAACGCATTCATGCCTTTTCTTGACGGTTTTGTAATGTTAAAAGACAGTACTCTATATGGGTTCTCAATTTTCATTTCCATTTCGATCACGCATTTGTAAGCGTTTTGAGGACAAAGAAATAATAATTTTGAGAGAGGTTGTTATAATTGTAGATCTTATAAAGGGTATGCAGGCTGGAGAAGTTTGGGACTATCGATTTCAAGTAAAATTGCATCTCAGGATTGTGAGACTGCGATTTACGAAAGAACAGCTGATCTCAGAAAAAGTACTTAAGAGAAAATGTGCTTTTTGTTGCTTATTTTGTCTAAAGGCTGTACCAAGGATTCAAGAACCGCTTCCGAGTAAAAAGAGTAGACACATTTAATGTGTTTTGTAGTGAAGCTTAAATCCCGGGAGGCGAAGGTACACAAAGGGGAAACATTTCTTGCCTCCCGTGCCTCCTTTCCGAAGTACATAGCTTAGACTGGCTTTGCAAACATTGTGAAAATCGCTCGAGACGTGGATCCTGTTGTACAGTTACAGCATGCTTTGGGCTCCTCTACTGCAGCATTTATTGAAATAAGAGGTATCCGCAAATTTCACTTCTGCGCCGTTGAAGTTCAGATGCCCTGTCGCTGACTTCTGTGTAATCCTTTTTGTTTTTGGACGCTTGGATTCATTTCAAATTATGTCATGATTCGTACCACACCCACATCTAGCGTGGTTGTTAAATATGCAAACAAAAGAAAATGCGATGCTCATATAGTTAATGTAAAGTAGAACTGTTAACATTCGGATCATTTATAAAGTACTGATACAACTATCGAATGTTATTAGACATGAGGTATCCATTTTCTTCAAATGGAATATGCTCATATGATTTATTTCTGCGCCACTACCGGTAATTAGTTTAGAACTGTTTCTCATAGCATGTTCCTTTTTCACACCAGTCATTTGTAGCATATATTTTAGTCATCTTTACTATATTTTACCATGTAACAGGAATTTGTGTCGGTAGTTAATTTATCTTCGTCTTCATCAGCCGCTCGGATGCAATTTGGGACAGGATTTCTATGTTGGGCGCACAATTCTTTCCCTTCTCGTGCGAGTTTTTGCGGCTATCTATTTCCTCTGGTCACCAATTGTATCATCTTATTCTCAGTAAGAGTCATGAGACATCTGTGTTTCAAGGCGTGGTTTGGAATAAAGAAGTCAAATTCTGTAATTGGTTATAGTTATACCGATTCAAATTATAACTTAAAATGTTCCTGATCTAGTACCAGTATTCATCACGCTCCACCATTACAACAAAAATCTCTTTCTCTTTAGAACAGATTATTGATTTATCGTCACTATTCAAGACTGAAGAACATGTCTTACTCCTAAAGATTATTGATTTATCGTAATGTAACAAGACTGAAGAACATATCTTGCCCCTAAAGATTATTGACTTATCGTAACTATCGTTACTTCTACTTAATTTTTTGATTGGCCGATCCAATGGCACGTCACCACATTACGTCATATTACGTCATATAATTATTATTTCGGCCAATCACACAATTACATACATATTTAAATTATTAAATATATTTACATAATCAGTTTTTATAAATTTTTAAACTTTTCATGCTTCAAACATAACCCAAAAGTACTGCTACAAATGCCCCTCTTCGAAATATATGGAAAATAACCAAATAAAGGAATTAACAATATATTTCCATATATTTCGAAGAATGGCCCCAATTAACAATTTCGTTTACAACAATGAACTGTAACATAAATATAACATACATAAAATATACAATAAACATACATTGAATGAAATATAATAATAAATTAACATTTAACAACCACTTAGCATTATTATAACACATTTTTTTTAAATATATGTCTTTGATTTTACGTGGGGTTGTGCCCCGCCCAAAATTTGCGTTAAAGTATCTTTATTATTAACATCTTTAAATTATTGTCTGTGAACAAACATGCTATAACAATATAAAAATATTTTAACAACTATTTGTAAACGAACATATATAATTAAAATGAAATAATTGCATTTTAACCAGTTTATATACAATTTATATGCAACAGAATTCTCTGTTTAGTTATTCATGTTGGGTGATTTGCCCACATAATTAATTTTTCTTGCTGTCCTGTATCAATTAGTCATAACTTTTGAACAGTTAGTGTGGTGCATATTTTTCAGTTGGCTAACCTGATCTTCGCAAGCATCCAGAAATTGGTAAATCCATCTTTTGTTTTTATGTACATCATAACGTTGTTTGAAGGTTAGGTTAGTTGTGTGTTCAAATCTTAAAAAAAACAACATTATTTTGTGTGGTGTATCATACATGTGACCACTATGACCTTCATTGTGTATTTGAATTTGTGTGAACATTTCGTATACATATACATTTTGACCTAGACTGTGAAACTGTGTGAGTGAGGGCATATTTTGTGTGTTTCTATGATAATTAATATCATAATCTGGACTCGTAAACTCACTACATTCACTTACTACATCACCAGACTTCTGATGATTGCTTAATTCACCTGGTAAGTCACAGTCATTTATATTTCTAGGCATTTCTTTCACATTATTTACTTTACTAGCCTGTAATGCAATTATAATTTGTGTCAGTTTTCCTAAGTTATCCTTCTCTTTTTTAAAATGTTCTTTTACCTCTTTAATTTGCAAAATTACTTCTTCTTTCGCTTTACCTATCTCATCAATTTGTAACTTTATTTCCTCTTGGTGTATCTTACTTTCATCATGTTGTAATTGCATTTTAGAACAAATTACATTGATTCTTTGTTCTACTTTTATCTCCTAATTCTTCTCTTTGTTTTTGTGTTATTTCTGCCTGTTGTATCCTAAATGTTTCTAACTCTTTGTTTAATTCCATTCTTATTTCTTGTTTCACAATGTCCTGACCTAACCTAGTTTCCTGAATGATTTCTCTTAATTCCATAATTTCCTGTCTATTTTCATTCTTATTCTGTTCTATTGTTTGCAATAACCTTTCCATATTCTCTTTACATTCTTTTCTCTCCTCTCTAATTTCTTGTGCTATCTCACATTTCAATTCCTGTTTTAACTTTTGTGACAAAGTAACCTCTAAATTACTTACACTTTCTGCCAATTCCTGTCTTAAGTTAACATCTAAATTGCACATACTTTGTTTCAAATCTTTAATATTATCTTTATTCTGAGCTAATTCTTGCCTCAATTCATTTATATTTTGTTCAAGATCTTGTTTTAATTCTGATTTTACATCACTCAACTCTGATTTCAGCTCTGATTTTACATCTCCTATTTTATCATTTACAAATTACAACATTTCTGATTTTACATCTATCAACATTTTCTTTATCCTTTCTAACATTAACTCGTTATCTTTTCTTAATCCTACATCCTCCCTACTCATTCCTACACTATCACTAACTTCTCCTTCCACTATTATTTCTTTTCTACTCGCCATCTTTTTAACTATTTTCTGATTTCTTAGCAACATAAATCTACTACTAATATATTTTTTTAATTTCACTCACTTAAACCAGTTCTCTTTTTCTTCTTTCTTCTCTCTTCTTTCTCCTTTCCTTTTATATTCCCACGGAGCTGTACGATGTTTTAATCTCCTCTTCTTTATCCTATTCGGCCACACGTTATGGCGCCATTTGTAACAGGAATTTGGGTCAGATAATGTTAATTCTGATTTCTTTCTTGCATCCTCCTGTACAAGGCATCCACGCCAACATCGGCTCCAAAATTATGTTCATATGTTCACTTTCATGATTATTTTGAAGTATCAATCGAGTTCCACGAGAAAATTTGTGTGATATATTCCTTCATTTGTTTGTTGTATTTAAACGGATTCAAACTAAAACGTTTTTGATCTTGCAGCGGTATACATCACATTCCACCATTACAACAAATCTCTCTCTCTCTCTCTCTCTCTCTCTCTCTCTCTCTCTCTCTCTCTCTCTCTCTCTCTCTCTCTCTCTCTCTCTCTCTCTCTCTCTCTCTCTCTCTCTCTCTTTCAAAACGAGATTATTGATTTATGGTCACTATTGAAGACTGAAGAACATATCTTACTCCTAAAGATTATTGACTTATCATAATTATCGTTACTTCTACTTAATTTTGTGATTGGCCGATCCAATGGCACGTCACCACATTACGTCATATTACGTCATATAATTATTATTTAGGCCAATCACACAATTACATCCATTTTACATATTTAAATTATTAAATATATTTACATAATCAGTTTTTATAAATTTGTAAACTTTTCATACTTCAAACATAACCCAAAATTACTGTTACAACCAATATTAATATTCATGGCCCAAAAGTACAAAGCAATACATATGTGTACAACAATAACTCCCCTCGACTCTCCTAAAACACAATTTCCACTTTAATATTACAATGTACCTTTATTCTCGCTTCTGAGGTGAAAATAAATAAGACCACATTTAGTAAAAAAGTTATTTTAAAGTCCACAAAGACAGTGTACAATCTTACTGCTTAAAACTATAAGTTGTTTTCGTGCATCGTCAATAGAAGTAAGGCCCTCTCTAAAACTTGCCTGGAATTTAGAGATCTATGTCTTAACTCAATATTTCTGTCTTATAAAATTGTAAAATGTTACAAATGCTGACTACAGCGAGATGCTCTTGTAATTTTGTAGAATGTTGCCATTCCCTATGTGGTTCAGAGCGGTTGGTAACCGCGGTTTTCCATGCTTCTGGATGTTCTCATTCAAATATTTTATCCACGATTTTCAATACAAATGAACCATGGAAATAATTTCTAGAAAGCTCTTGAACTCGGCTGACAAGCACTCTATACCCGCTGCTTTCCATTTCGTCTCTTCCGCGGTCAAAGGAATTGATTCTATTCCCATCTCCCTCCTTTGGAGACTGTTTTATCCATTGCCCAGCAGGAACAGTTATTTGAATGAACCTTCGCAATGACTTGTCATATGTTGCCGACTTTCCGCTTTTCAATATCTCACACGACATGTCTGCCTTTGCGTCTTGCCAAACGATTTTACTCTCCTTTTTGATTTTTTGGTATCCTTTTCATAGGTTTACTAAAATTATCCTTTTCTTACGCTGTTCTCTTCTGTATTTGATAACTGTAATATTGGCTGTTTTTGGCTCATTTCCTCTTGTACCAACTGTTTAATGTACGGTTTATTACTCCTCCATGTTAGCATGTGTGCACTTGTTTCTGTATAATATCCATCCCGTAGGGATACGCCCCCTTCAGCTGCCGATGTGCGGGCGCTGCGGACCCTTAGCACTCGTGGTACCTCTGACGTTACTAGAGCAACCTCGGGCCGAACTGCCGAGCCCCTCCCGTAGGGGAGTTGTTCGGATTGGGTTGGACTCGAGGGGACAGTGTTCCCGACACCCACGGTGAATTGGGTATCTCCGGCCAGGCTACGGCCGCCCCGAAGGGGTAGAGGGTTGCCTAATAAGTCCCGCGTACTAGACTGCAGAGCCATTAGATCACCAGGCGGGTTTGACGCGCGTAAGGGGCGTATCCACTTCCATCCCGTCTTGACGTTATGCTCAGCCGGGGGGGGGCGCTTTTTAGACTCAAGGTATTGTCCTATGGAAAGAACCCCGGAGTATCTATCGCTCCCGAGTAGGAGGCCCAGGTCCTTGGTCCTACGGGTCCAGGACTAATGGTAATAGAACCTCTGCACTTAACTATAATATTAGCCAAATTCGTTACGCCTTCAGCTTATTAGTTTAGTTCCGCGTCAAAAGATCTAAGTTTGCTGTCTAAACTGATAATGAAATCCTCCATTTCTGCTTCCCTCAATGCATGTTTGAACGTAGGCGTCAAGGTTTCTTGGGCGATTTTTATTGCTTGACGAATATACCTAGGAGAATAGTCATTATCAGTGAAGTCAGTTTCAACCTTCAAACTTTGAATTAGTACATTTAATGAACACAGAATATAGTCCATGATAATGTCCCGTTATCGTGCACAGATCGTCTCCTGGCATTTCCGAACCTTTATTTCTACATCGTAGACATCCTCCCTTCTTGCATGCAGGACTTAGTTCTAGCTGTTTCCGCCGGGCTTTCTAATATGCACGTTGCCTCTTTTTGTCGTAATATTTTATATCTTAGCATTCCTATCACATTATTATTATTATTATTATTATTATTATTATTATTATTATTATTATTATTATTATTATTATTATTATTATTATTATTATTATTATTATTATTATTATTATTATTATTATTATTATTATTATTATTATTATTATTATTATTATTATTATTATTATTATTATTATGATTATGGTGATTATGATGATGATTATTATTATGATTATTATTATTATTATTATTATAATGATGATTATTATTATGATGATTATAATGATGATGATGATTATTATTATGATTATGGTTATTATGATTATTATGATTATGATGATGATGATGATGATGATTATTATTATTATTATTATTATTATTATTATTATTATTATTATTATTATTATTATTATTATTATTATTATTATTATTATTATTATTATTATTATTATTATTATTATTATTATTATTATTATTATTATTATATCCTGATATTCGTTACTAATTTCTGCATTTGTTTCCCGACAGTCTGTAAAAAATATCTGGCTCGGCATCCTAGGAAGTAGCTGCCTGGTTGTACAATTGTAGCTGTATTACATTATATACATGTTGCTCCCAGGCAGCGACAGTGTGTTTCTCTAATAGACTTTTAATAAGTACTCTTTAAGTAGCAACTCTCCTGGACGTCTCCCCAATCTGCCTCTCACTTCTGAACTATTATACACACTCTCGAAATTAGTTATGCTCACAGTCCCATTACTTTTAGGCAAGTCTGTTCTAAGCGATAATGTCCAAGTGAGACTTGTCAATTTGTGCCCCAGTTCTTCCACATTTCAAAATCCCACGGACAACTGTGTATTTTTGTTCTATTTATTTGTTGTCTTACCTCCTATCCCGTGTATATTGATTCTCTTTCCTTTTGTGACCTGCGAGCTGGTTCCATTGTAATCCTCCATCCTGCTTATGTTGACTTTCTCTTCGTCGCCTAGCAATGGCCTGGCCGCTACAATAAAAATGGTTGCTGTCTCTTCCGGCAGGGGTGTGGTCACAGTGCTCTTCAAAACTCGAAGCTCTGCAAATATGCCAACTTCCTTTCCCTGCCGTCTTCCTGTCGATTTCCTCCAGCTCTGTCCTGGTTGTAGTAAGGGCTCTGTTTGCGTTTCTATTTCGACCTCTTTGATTCTCCCTTGGCATAGCTTGATAAATTTATGGCACTTGTGACGTACTATTTTGGATTCTGTTTCCACTTCGGCGTCTTTGTTTCTGGAGTTTGGCTAGTTTGACATATGTATGGCTGCTGCCAAACTTAAACAGCCCATATTGTTGACCCTTGCTCATATTGCTCCTGACACCTGGAAGTGATAAAACTTCATAATAGAGGGGGAAAGAAGTTTGCTTTGTAAGGAACTGTACAACGGATTTCTGCCTGGGCTATAAACTATTGCAGTTCCACAGGAGTATTATATCTAGGTGCGCTACCGCTCTACTCGGTTCCACTATTTCCGTCAGCATAAGTACCTAATCTCTGTTTCATATAACCTTGCCCCGCTGACATGTATCACTCCGCGTGCAACCACCTTCCCCCTTCACCCTAATTGGCTAATGGTTTCGCGCTATAGGCCATAGACCATAGGCCATAGACCATAGGCGGTGCCTTCCCATCACATTTAAACCTGCAGTAAACGTCATAATAATTGCCAGGAAGATAGATAAAATCATACAAATAAGAATATGAAGGCATGCAAAAATGCTTGTCTTTCAGTCTTAATAGTCGTGTCACGCCATACTTGTGTGTCCTTCATTCACCCAAGTCTCGTCAATGTATATTTTGCGATTTGTATCCCGGTACAGTCTGATTGTCCTTAAATAACGTCTTCGCCACACAGCAATATCGCCCCTGGAGTGGTAAGCTTTCCTGTTGTCTCAATTTCATGTCGCGATGTTCCTAAGCATCTAACATCTGTAAGTTCAGAGCACAGCTGTTCGACTTCTCTCACTGACACAGACGATTCTTCTCTGTGAGTGCATTAAACACATGCACCACAATTCTTTTTTCGCCGCTTTGTAAAGGTTTTCCCTTGCGATGCTTCAGTGAAAAACTGGCGGTAGACTCTGCCATTATACATATAATAAGTACACGCGCAATAAACGACCAATAAAATAATATCTCTCTCACTCGGCACAACACATCTTCGAATAGCGATATATGACAAACCCAGTTCAAAACAAGGTCAGTGATAAAAGTCATGTAAACAAATATGTCATCACTATCGCTAAATCACGTGCTATCGTGCCATGTGCTTGAGAGCAAAGGAACCTCGTCTTCACTTCGTTTAAGAATGAACGTGCATTTCAGATAAATCAACTCTGTTGCGTAATATATTTAATTAAAACAGTTACGAAAATATAAATTTGACAATTCTCTTCCAACATATAAAGATATATCACCATGTTAAATAACGAACTAATCTTTACCGCACAACAGTCTATACTACAATAGCAGCCAATGAGATGTGATAAGGTCACGTGACCGTTTAGAGATACGGGGCAAGCTTATGTGAAACAAGGATTACATGGTTTTTTCAAGTTAGAGTACGAGCTGAAGTAGTGGCGATTTTCAGTATGTTTGCAAGTGAAGTTTAATCAGAATGGCAAAATAAAATGTCTGCTATATCAATATATGTAGCTACATATATCTCGCCAATGCTGCTCATGCTGGCAGGAGAAAATGTCATGAAAACCTATAGGACGTTCTCTCAATAAAGCTTTAGATCTGCTCGTTAACTGCTACTTAAAAATTCAGGTGCATGATCATCGGTTCAGGCAGTAGATGGTAGAACAATATATACAATATTGCACAATTGCTTGCATCAAACTTGAAACGAATATCCGTATTTGACTTATATGCGAACAGTAAACCAATTTCTAACGTATTAACTGAATTGGTAATGTCAATCTTTCTGTTAAACCAAGAAGCCCTTTAGACTGAATACACCTTCAAAGCTGTGAACTTTTTAAAACGTTTGAATAATCATCATTTAAAACACTATTGTGTAGTACAGAGTGAATTAATGATTAACAGTTCTAAACCTTGGCGTAAGCTTCCAACCAGAGTTAGTCGCCTTTCTACCAAACGCCCAAAACTTCAGCTTAAGTTTGGCTATGTACTGCTTCTGTTCAGCTTCGTGACATTCCTCCAGTCTGAAGCAAAGATACGCAATGGCACTGACCAGCCCACTTGCATGATACAAGTGGGAGTCAGTGTTCCACCTGCTGTGAGAGTGATAAGTTAAATGTGTTTTATATGTGCCTCTCCGAGCCTTGCTCTCACTCTCACCACTTCCCCTCCTTTCTAATCTATTGTACAAGTAAAGAAAGATTAACAACCTGTAACACAACATCATAAAATTACTTTCCAGCGATCTTAATGTTCGCGAGCAGTTCGTCGCAGTTTGCCTAGAAAGTATCTTTCTCGTCTGTTGTTGACATAAGAAAGAATTGGTTTACTGTGGTGCACTATACTGTCCTCCTATGATGCTTCTATCTACTTTGGGATTACTTGGATCAGCTTGTAACGGCTACAGATCGTTCATTAATTGGGACATGAATGCAGAGGTTTTTGCCAGAGAACATCTGAATGAATAGTTTATACGTAGAAAAAAGAAAGCGTATTCTTGCGAGATTTTGTTTTGTTTATGTAAAGTTTAATGAACGGATAGGTTATATCTCGTTTTCTTCTGTTAATTTACGTCTTCCAACGTTATGTCATGTCGGACGATGAATAAAATGGGTGAAATGATGTTCAAATGAGCCCAGAGTCCATAGAGCTTAGAGATACCCGACTTTCATCTCTCAGGATAAGGGAAAACCGCTGAAAAATCCTTAACCAGATAACTCACCCGGGCCGAGATTCGAACTCGGGATCTCTTGGGCGTGAGTCACACGCTACCTAGGCGGGTATATCGGCCTATTAAAAAGCGTGAAGTGATGCTGAAATAAGTCCGATGTCCATAGAGCTAGTTATAATGTTTTATCTTCAAAGGAAAACCTCGAAAATAACCTGCATGGGAAGCTCGCCCTGACAGAGATTCGAGCTCTTGACCTACTGAAGATAAGATGTACACGCTACCCCCACACCACGTATTTTGGCTTACGATATGGCACAAACAATTGATTTTACTTCCTTCAGCATCTATTTGGTAAATAGAGGAAGTTCCATTTTACCCCAATCTGCAGTGTCTCAGAAATGTGTGTTTTGAGGTTTTCTAAATAAAATAATTATAAAATTTTCCGTGTATACGATGTATATTGTAGGTAGCAAAAAGCGTAAGAGCAAAAGAAAAACTGAATGAAATAAAATTTCCTGTTTAAAACGAACCACTTATGGATGGATGTAAGACAATGATTTTGAATAAAATGAATGCATTTATTTTTTATTTAAATAGTTTGGTTTTTGTACTTCGAATTTTATATATCTGCATAAAATAGTGAGAAAATAAGCTTTTCACAGGAATATATAGATTCTTAAGATTAATTTTTTTTCCATGTTAACCGTCGCGTAAGTTTTGTTAAGCATTGAAATGTTCCCATTGCTTGCTTTCCATAAGCCTATACAAGGAGCACACATAGCATGCTTAGCATATAATACTCTAATGCTCAATTTCACCAACATATGTTAAAATCGACGTTAACAAATGTAACGTAACAATTGTCACAGCGCTATCACTAATGTTGAATTTCTTGCATTTCACCAACCTGTTTTCTGAAAATGTTAATAAGCCTGTGTTAGCACCAAGAAACTTGTAAATATCTCAGCTATAGCAGGCTATGGATGAGTCGTACTATTTTCTGAACGTACTGCGATGTGCTTTTGTTTTCATTTTCGCCTGCACAAACTGAAAAATGGCGGATGAACAAAATCATAAATAAAGTCGTGAGACAAATTTCTCATCGATGGAGAAAGAATTGTTAATTGAATTGGTGAGGAAGTGTAAGGATATCGTGGAAAATAAGAGGACGGATGTGGTGAATGTAAAAGAGAAATATGTCACGGGGAAAATATTGGAAACGAATTTAACTCAAATGCATGTGTCATTACTAGAAGCACAAAACAACTTGTCAGTATTAGGTAAACTTAAAACGAGGCGCGAAGGACAAGTGACTTAAACGTTTCAGGACGGGAGGTGGACAGTGTATTATCCACATAATTCAGTGAATTATAAAATCGCAAGGTTATTAATACTTGAATCAAAGGCAAGATCGGCATATTCCTTTCGATGCATGTTCTAACTAGGTATTACGTAAATTTAAAAGAAGGTGGGAAGAAGGGCAAGTGACTTGAACGTTTCAAGACGGGAGGTGGACAATGTATTATCCACATAATTCAGTGAATTATAAAATCGAAAAGTTATTAATATTTGAAGTTAAGGCGAGATCTTCATATTGCTTTCGATGCATGTTCTATGTATTACGTAAATTTAAAAGGAGGTGGGAAGAAGGGCAAGTGACTTGAACGTTTCAAGACGGGAGGTGGACAATCTATTATCCACATAATCCAGTGTACTATAAAATCCCAAGGTTATTAATACCTGAAGCAAAGGCGAGATCGCCATATTCCTTTCGATGCATGTTCTAACCTCTCTTGTACTTCCGCAGTAACCTTCATAGCAACATGTTTCGACGGTCTATACCTCTGTAGAAAATGTTCTTCTGATAGCTCCTCAAAATCATTTCTCCTCATAGGCCGTACTCTATTACGAATGCCATTTAGACGGTCTTAAATATAGCAAATCGACATCAACAGCTGAGTTCATGCTCGCCATCTTGATTATTTACAATTGTTAAGGACTTAACATCAGAAATTTTTCGTGTTAGTTTAACAAGAGATTTAACACGAGTGTTACGCTAACATTTGTTGGTGAAATGCAATTTTGTTTTAGCTATTGCTAAACTCGTGTTAAGTCTTAACATCTGTTGGTGAAATCGTACATAAGCGTCTTACACAGTTGAATAGCTTCGGTTTTCAGATGTTAATATGGTTTAACAAAGTATATAAAACAGCAAGCCTTATAAGTGAAACAAGGTACATGATAATGGGTAGGGAAGCAATTTTATACGTCACTTTTTCCCTTCTGAGAATAGGATAGAATTTTTCATGATAGAACTTTATTCCGAGGAAGTTTTCAGATATTGCATCCTGGCCGGAGGGAGGTTTACGCTAAGTAACATTTTGGCAATGCTTGAGCTCGCATTGTACTGAAGACTGCTTCCTCGTGTAGCAAGGGAAGGGAATCCTGGAGATTTATGTCCTGTATAGCGAGGCAGTGCAACGTCCGGAAATTGCACGGGGTGCTTGCCAAAATGAGATGTGAAATGGACTGGAACACCACGGTAAAGTAAGATACACGCGGCTTGCGTAGCTACCTCGTGCCAAAACTCCTTTTTTCGCTAAATTACTGTTGATTAATCGTTCCTGGTTGGCGAAGATTTTACTCCACTTGCTGTTTCAGAAATTACATGAGTATTCTAAGCTAAAACTTGAACCTTTACTTTTTATTAAAAAAGAAGGAAAGGTCGTTGATAACGGGATATATGCGCCATTCTTGAAAATCTTAGGAGTTGTAAAAATGAGTTGATATTGCGTACATTTTATCTTTATTTTATGTTCTTTCAAATTTATATTAATTTTCCATATAATAACTACTTTACTCGTTTTGCCTGTTTCTAGAACTTAATACAGATATTTTTGTATAAGGTATTTAATGCACAAATTGTTCTGTATTAGTGTTTTGAAGGATTATTTCTTTGTCGTTTTCTGTTAATGTAAAGGAGCGCTTAAGTCGGTTACCACTATTATAGAAACATAGCTCGGAACTTATATCTAGGGGATAGGTTGTTGTTATCGTATAAACAAATGTTTTCCCATCTCTTAGAGGAACACTTCCAGCACATTTACTTCCAACTGCGTCTTGTTTTCCGTAGACACATATTTTCCTGCCTCTCCGTGACGATATTTTCCAATTCTCTGGAGATGGGAGAAATAGCGCGTTAGATCAACAGGTGAGAATGAAACATGCATCGCCTAGCATTTGGGACCCTAATAGCAAATGGGCTGTATAATTTTGCCAAATCTGTAGAGTTTGGAAGCCAAACTACAGACTACGGGATCATGGGACCTTGTTGATATAAAAAGTAAAAACAAATATTTTGTTTTTGGTTATTGATAGCGTGATTAATGATCTTATCGGTGCCACTGGTGTACCGGAAGTTCATCCCTTTGGAGTTATTTTACTTACCAGTAAATTTACTGACATGGTGCTGTCGCATTTAGCACTTAAAAACCATTTGTCTGGGCGGGGTTTAAATCCGCGAGCTTGGGACCAGTAGACTTGAGCCTGAGCGACCCAGACCGACAAATAACAAAGTAAACAAATACAATGGATGATAATGATGATGATGATGATGATGATGATGATGATGATAGTTGGCGCTACAGGCAATGTAGACCCTTGGCCTCCCTAACCACCCTCTTCCATTCTACTCGATTCTCTGCTTTTCTTCTTCCAGCCTTTAACCCCCAACTTTCTCTGGTCGTCTTCTACATCATCTACCCAACTTTTCCTGGGTCTTTCTCTTCTCCTTCTGCCATCCAGCTTTCCTATGAATATCTACATAACTACACTGGTTTCCGGCATTCTCTGCATATGGCCAATCCACCTTATTCTTCCTTGTTTAATTTCACTACTATATTTGGTTGTCCAAATAGGCACTGCAGCTCCAAGTTAGTCCGCATTCTCCATCCGTCCAAGTCCCCTATCACTCCAAATATATTTCTCAGGATATTCCTTTGCCACCTAAATAACCATTGTTCTTCTCTGGTTGTCAACACCTAGCGTTCTGAGCCATACATTACTATTGGTCTCAGTACAGTTGTATATATTTTAATTTTAGTACTCCTACCGACGTTCCTTGATTTAAATATATTCTGCAAGGTATTGAAACATCTGTTACCATTTGCTATTCTTTCTTGAATTTCCACTGATGCTTTATTATCTACTGTTACTATAAATCCCTGGTATTTAAATTCTTTCCTCTCTTTGGTATTCCTTCTCATGCAATTTACCTGTAGGTTCTCTTCTTCTTGCATCCCCATCACCTCCCATCTTCATATATTTGGTTTTACTAACGTTCAATACCAATCCTAGAGTTTGTGCTTTCTCTTCCAACACTACATAACTTTCCTCAAGAGCTCTTATATTCCTTGCGAGAATTGCCACATGTCAGCATATGCCACTATTTGTACTGATCTGGAAAGTATGGTTCCTCCAGGGTTTATGGGTAATTCTCGGATTACTTTTTCCAGTGCTAAATTAAACAGTAGTGTGGATAGCACATCTCCTTGTCTCAAACCCCTCTCCACGGTAAACATACCTGATAAATCTTGTTCCATTCTAACCCTGCATCTTGTCAGTTCCATAGTCATTCTTGTCAATCTCACCTGTTTCTGTGGTATTCCGAACTCTCTCAGTATCTGATAAATGTTAGCTCTGTCCAGGCTATCATACGCTTTTTTAAAATCCACATACTGCTGATGAAGACGTCTGTCATATTCATAAAACTTTTCCAGTGTTTGTCGTAATATAAAAATCTGGTCTAATGTAGAGCGTTGTTTCCTAAATCCTGCTTGGTAATCCCCAAGTATCCTTTCTAACCATGGCTCCAGTCGCATGGCAAGTATCAGTGAATACTGTTGAGTTTTTGAAGTAGTAGATACCAGCGATGTTCTCACATATCTAGTTGTTGTTGCGATGACTATAGTGTAGCTAGAACTCATTCATTTGAAATTTTAAATCACTGTCGCTCTTTTTCGCCTCTTGCCTTCTGTAAATAGTATTTATTCAAAAGAAACTAATACCATATTTCCTACTTGAGTAAAACAAAGTTAAAAGATGCCAGTATTTTTTTCCAGAAACAAATATATGGAAAAACAAAATAGTTGCCAAACTGTATCTTCTCAAGAAGTCCTAACTATTATTTTTATTAAAATATTGTTCGTTTTAGATTTTGATACGAGGAACATTATCATGGATTTTATAGAAATAATCTGTGAAGATCTTCAGTCCGATACCATTTTATGTAATGTGAAAGTCGTTAGCAATAAACGTATTAATGGTACCTAGCATTAAGCAACATATTCTGTGCTTTTAGTAGCATTGTCCAAATTGAAATGTAAGTTGGCGTCCTATCCAATGGAAGTTTTTACAGAATGGATTGTCTGAACTATCGATCTGAGTTTTCTACTAATGAATATCACTATTATGTGTTTCAAATGAGAGGGGTTCTGTAGTTCAGCTAATCATATGCCCTATCACACTCAGCGTTTCCAGCTTGTTACCCCACTCCTTTTATATTTCCCTCTCTCTCGCACACTCATACAACATGTACGTCTGCTTGGCGCTAGATGTAAGGGTAAGCGACTTATATTTTACAGACTTTTACAATGAAGCAGTTGCCAAAATCAAAACTGGAAAAAGCATTTTCGTAAATTATGTATATTTTTAAATACTATAACCATAATTATAGTTTATGGATTACCTGCTTTTCTAATCCAAATCCGGGGCACACCTGGTTTACCTACACCACACGCTTCAGCAGTAAGCCGTTGAGCATTTTTGAAATCGAGCTGATTTCTATATTCCTCATTGCCCAATTTTTTGAAGAACGTTAAACAACGTTAAACCTTAAGAACAATACTTCGGGCCTGTCTTTGCAATAATTGCCTTTTTGACTCGCCACTAAATTCACCGCAAGAAGCCATTGCACTATTTAACCCTTACTCTACTGTTGTGAAGAGAACTGAATGATACTGATTTGAACTCTCCAGAATAAATACACTTCTTATCCAGCATTCATTCATAAACCTAAACATGCAGCATTCCAAAGGCTAACAGGAAATGAAGTGTTTGCTCTTTCTCGAATTGAACACCTTGACTTATTCACAGCAATTCTTTTATCACGTCATGCAGTAGTTTAAATTTCAGTTCTGAGTAATGAAAAGTATATATACATACACACCAACCACTTTGAACTGAGATTACGAACCATTCATGAACAAAGATATAATGTGACCAGACACGTTCTGCCAGGGCAGCAGGAAATTTATTGTTTCCTCTCGCTCGAATTGTATTATTCAAAGTAATTCTTTTATCACGTCATGTCAAACATTTACGTTTCAGTTCTGAGTAATTACAAATATACGTTCACGCATACATGCCAACCAATATTGATATCCATACAGTGCTTACGTCGTGATTTATTGTTATAATACAGGTAATAGTGGTTTATTTATTTGTATTAGAAAAAACTATTTCAACTAAAAATATGGAGTTTTCATGGTTATGTGAGATACGTTAGTTTCTACATTCCACATAGATCAGTTTCGGCAAAATTTGAATTTTTGTGTTAGCGCGAATAGTATTTCATACATATTGATTAGGTTGGCGCTCGTCACACACCACTTATCCGGAATGCAATACGACAACACCGCAGGACTCCGATTGGTTCCTCACCTAGTAGCGCTCAAGGACACACACCTTCCCATTTGAAACACATAATAAAAGTGCATTCGATTAATATACTTACTGTCTTAGCTTAGTAAAAAATTGTCTTTCCTTAGATGTATTTTCATAACTAATTTGTAGGAAAGGAAATGTCATTTTTCTTTCTGCTGTATATTTCCCATAAAATATTCCTAAGAAACTGTTCCAAATTGTAGTTAATATGGGCATAGTTTGATATAGCCGCTAAAAGGCGTGTGTTCGTAACTACATCGGCTATGAAGTTACTTGCTTTTTCTCATTACCTCGAGCAAAAAACATTTGAAACTTCTGACAGTTAACCAGCAACCCCACGTTCGTTCACTACGGCACTGCCTCTGCACGACATTAGTAGTATACTCGACAGAAAACAGATGGTCTTGAAGTCACTGATCACACGCGCATGCGCACACTTGCACTCATTTGCATGGAAGATCAGAATGCCTAATTAAAATTGTTATAGTGCACAGAATGATGATACACCTACTGTTAATTTGAATATAAACATAGCTTTTGCTTTGAATTAAGTAAAACATTGTTAACGATTTGTGAATTCCAGGTCATGGTTACATTCGTAAATGTTGGAATGTATCCCCTACAGAGGTATTGTGAAATGAGTTAAGAGTTTTGAATGTTAACTGTCATGTTAAAAGCAAAACAAAGACTCACCATTGAGAGCTATACATTTTAGAGTATTCTGTTCCAGTGAAGGTCGAAAAATTCTCCATTTATCTTTTATTGTACGCTGTTTGTGTATTACCACTTACAGAACTGAGCTTTGCGACGGGAATGCAAGGACCGCTGTCACTTAAGCAGTGCAATCTCAGAGATGCATTCCGTTTGCTTGGGCTGTAGCCTTATGTTTTGTAGTTGAAATTCTACCTTAACTAAGAATATTCGTAATGATACGTATTAATATTTTCAGGCACTCTCCGGAACGGTGGATGTACCGGCTGCACACTTTGAGCCACAGGTGGCAATGTTCTGCGGAGGAGAAAAGGGCGGCGCTTACCATAGCCAATACATGGCAGAGAGCGGTCACTGGGTAACGGACCTCAACAACAAGGCTACCTGCCTCAAGGACAAACTGGAGATCCTCGAGTACTGCAAGAAGGTGAGTTGTTACAGGCACTTCACCTCCATCTTGCTGAACTAACGTATACTCATCAGTAGACCACGGATATTTAGGGCCTAAAAGCTTAAGTTTTAGACACCTAAATTAGGCGTCTGTTACACCTCGTTTAGGCTGTATAGGTTGCAAATTAGACCCTATAACTACTTTGAAACAGTGTCTAAAATTACAACTAAATCACATTAATTTATTTTATAATGTCATCCACGTCCCATTAATTTAATTTCAATTTCAATTCATATTAATCAGTAATTTGATTCACACTCCATAATTAGCCGCAGAAGAGACCACAAGGTACCCTTTCTTTATTTTCCATATTAAACCTCTTTATTTTCCATAGTCGTTTGTCACTTAAAATCAGTTTTAAGGCCGAGAAAGAACATTCCACGTCCACTGGCGTAATAGGAGCAAACTTGAGCCTGGCTGCTTGTTGCACAAGTAGATGCTCTAGGTCACTACGCTTTCCACTGAGTATATCTGCCGCTGCACGAAGAACGTTAGACCTGAGTTCTATTTAAGAACCTTGTATATTTTTGTCCTGATTTTCTCTCTGCGTTCTTAATGTTGTCCCCCTCTCCTCTCCTCTCCAGTTTTCAAATAATATCAACAAGGAATGTGAAGCGAGCCCTAATATATGCGAAGTCGTATGGAATGGGGGAATCTTCTAACAGCTTTCTTGCTGTTTCTAATGCACGTTGTTGAAGAAGCTTTCAACCATGTACCCCAACTATTATATGTTTCAAATGGAAAGAGTTATCGCCTGTAGCGAAACAGATGCGTTAGATCCTTCAGCGTTGCCACCTCGTTATCACCACACTTTTTATATTTCCCTCTCTCTCTCTCGCACACTTGCGCGTGTTCGTGGCGCTAGACGTAAGGGAACGCAAACTGAATTTTCCAAAGTTTTATGATAATGCAGTTGTTGAAATCACAATTGCAACATGAATATTTGTATATTACGCAAATGTTTTAAATATTTAGTTTAAAGTTAATTGTAGTTTATGAATTACTTATTTTACTGATCCAACGAAAATGCCAGCGGTGCATCCGTATAGCTGTGAATGTTACGTTAAGAGATAATTCGTCTTCAACATCTGAGTACTGCAATTTCATGATCATAGGTTCCAAAATCTCGTCACGTGATATTTCTTTCCAAAAGTCGTCGTCTTGTAGTTTATCTGATGTCTCACGCAGTTTTCCCGGTCTTGTTGTGTTCCTTGTAAATTTCTTCCTCAATAAGTCATTCAATGTCAGTCAGTTTAAAAATATCATTTCTGTTTGCAACATAATTTGAGCCCACATTAGCTCTATTGGATTGTTCTAGCAGTAGTAGGGAGGAAGGTGGATCGCGTCTCATTGATCCAGCTGATACACTTTTCATGGAAGAGAAACTGAATAATTATGGTGTGAACTCTTTTTAGTAGAGATTACGAACATAAACAACATAAACAAAGGTATAATGTAACCAGACACGTTCTGCCGGACTATCAAGAAGTGTATCATCGAATTTAACAAACACCTCGGCTTATTCAAAGTATACATTTCTTTTACCACGTAATGTCAAATGTTTACGTTTCAGTTTTGAGTAATGTCAAATATACGTTCACGCATACATACCAACCAATAATGATATTCATTACAGTGCTTACGTCTCAATGCGTTGTTATAATATAATGGTATCTACTTTATTTGTATTAGGAACACTATTTGAGCCAAAAATCTGTGGTTCTTACGGTTATGTTGAATACATTACTCTCTTCTTCTTCATGGAGCAGTGTTTGCAAAATCTGAATTTTTGACTTAGCGCGAATAGTATTTATTAGAAATTGATTAGTTTGGTGCTCGTCACACACCACTTAGCGGGAATGCAATACGACAACACCGCAGGACTCCGAATGGTTGCTCACCTAGTAGCGCTCAAGGACAAACACCTTCCCATGTGAAACACATAATAGTTAGCACAGGTTTGGGGCGTAAAGAAACACCAGGAGCGGTTTCCATAAGACCTGAACTCTAGCTGGAGCTTTTGGAAATGTCTTCTTTATGGTGGAAATCAATTTATTAACCATTTGAAACTGTAATCTCACTTCCTTTGCTACACACTTGGCAGATACGCAAGGCAAGTCACGTGTACTAGAGAAGGATAAAATGCTGCCGCATTTGTGTATGTAAGAAGTATTCTGTTTTCGCCTATGCTATTTGGGTACAACACTTTCAGACAATTGTTCACAAAGTTTGCTACAGTTTTTCTGACGTTGCTTATTCCCTCAAGGATGAATTTGGGTCTAATTATTCTACTATAAAGTGTGCTATGTATATCGACTGCACATATCAGTGGTTTCGTCGACTGAAATGGAAACATTCGAGGCGTGTCCGTAAAATAAGGTCTCCAAGGCGCTGGAGCCGTGAGAAATGCTATTACGTGAGATCCGGCAAAACTGGCGTGTAGCTTGGTTTCACCCCTCCGAATTCCCACGACAACGAACCCGTTGCAACCATTAGTCTTGGATGGGCAGCCGTTTGCGATGGAGCTTCCTATCACTCCCGCCGCGAAGTGCGAGTTGAGTGCAGTGGTCCGTTTTTTGAGCGCCAAGGGCACTAACCGCTCTGAAATTCATCGTCAGTTATGCGAAGTCTATGGGCCACAGTGTATGGACGTCAAAAACGTGCGAAATTGGGTCAGAGAGTTCAAAGACGGACGTACAGACGTCCATGACGAACAGCGTTCTGGTCGGTCTTCGGTTTCAGCCGAAACAATTGCAAAAGTGGAGCAAGAAATGCTTGAAGTTCGGCGTGTGACAGTTCGCGAGCTGTGCGAACTTATTCCTGAAGTCATTAAGACTACGATTGACAAGATTTTGACAGAACATTTGCATTATCGCTCGTCCCCATACTGCACATGCAACGGCTGATCTCCTGGCCCAGTTCGGATGGGACATCCTCACCCATCCCCCCATACAGTCCACACTTAGCACCTAGTGATTATCATCTGTTTCCTGAGTTGAAGTCACACCTGGGTGGAACACATTTCCAGACCGACGATGATTTGAAAAACGAGGTTGAGCGCTACCTGTGCAACTTGGCGGGAGAGTGCTATGACAAGGGTATACAAAAACTGCCACAGTGCATGCAAAAGTGCATCGATTACAATGGTGATTACGTTGAAAAATAGCTGTAAAGTTCCGCCTTTCCATCAATGTAACATTCATTGACAATAAACATGTTTACTATATTAAATAAAATTGGAGACCTTATTTCACGGACACGCCTCGTACAATTCGCCTATGCCCTCCCGTGTCATAAGATTGCTGCTCGTAATTCTTCCTTATTGTTGATTCGGAAGGAATTCATCTATTGTAGTAGTTCTCCAAGAACTTCCTAAATGCTTTATTTTCAATTTTTCTGAGTGGAGTATCAGCTACTATCATTGCATGATAGAATTATGCATAGAAGTTGTTTTTCTTGCTTGTTTCCTGTAAAGATTGAGTTAAAAGCAGTTGTTTGTATTTTGATTTGCATTTCTCATTGGCCTTGTGGCTTACTCCCTCCAAATGGGAGAGATGGTACCTTTTGTCACTAGAAACCTAAAACGAAACATAAAAATTGTACTCTGGGATTTTACTTCTGCTTTAATGTAATATTTTATACTAAAACTGACAAACGTAAGATGTTTTTCATTGTTTCCATAAAATGCAAACAAAAAACACAACAATAAGATGTAATTTAGACTAAAGTTCGAAGAGTTCTAAACAAATCGGCGAAGTTTAATTTACGGTGCAAGGAAACATCTAACGTTGCACCTAGACAGAATGATTTGACTTATTTAAATGTGCAACGAAATAAAGTTATAATATAAAGTATTAAGCGGACGCCTCGGTAGAGCCACACTGAAGAATTCAGTGCCATAGCCGGGATTTGAACCACGGATCTGCTGGTTGCCGTCCAGCCGCTCTAACCCTTGAGCGGTCTACCCTTTCATAGTACGTCTTACACACGGCTAGTGTGAAAGAACAATTAATTTCCATTAATTGTACCTAATAGTGGTCCGAACTATAAAACCCGGGCCTTAAAGTACTTACAGAATAGTAAAGTCGTCATTAAGGTAGTTGTCTGTTGTGTTTATGAGAACTCCTAACTGGTTTACCGGGAAAAACAGGAGTCCGTTGGAGAATTTAGTGTCATGTCGGCACGTTGGCCAAAGTAGCTCAAGAATTAGAGCGGCTGGACGGCATATGCGTGGTTCAAATCCCGGCTATGACATTGAATTTTTCAGTCTGGCTCTACCGTTTCATAGTACGTCCTACACACAGCTAGTGTGAAAGAACAATTAATTTACAAACAAATGCATTGTTATTCAAGTTTCCCACGGAAAGGGAAATATACAACTTGAAATAAAATATGCGTAGTTCTTAAAGTAATTACCCTTAGTATTTAGGGAGTTAATATTGCAGATATGCTCGATGAGTTGATAAATATGAGTCAGTTTGAAGGATATATGTAAGAAATATGGACCCGAAAAAATGTATGCATGGTGTATGTGCCAAACACAGACTTTTTAAATCCAAGTTTAACAAGCCAAGGGAATGCTGTCTTTTGTTTTATTACTTGAAATGATATTAGAAAGCAAGCATTTCAGAATTCACTTGCTCATTCTACCGATCGTCTCTAATTACGACGGCGGTTCAATAAAGAATGATCATTTTTTTTTAACAACGTACCTTTGCTCATCCTCATAATTTTGATGGTCCTTCTCAAAATAGTCTCCTCTGAATGCGATGCATTTCTCCCAGCGCTTCTGCCAGTCTTCAAAGTCGATGGAAACCATTTTTTGAGAGATCCTTAAAAATAGCCGCCGCAGCCTTCACCACTGCTTCTGATGATGGATAATGCCTCCCACGAAGGCGTTTCTTAAAGTTAGGGAATAGAAAAAAGTCACATGTGGCTAAATCCGGACTATAGGAAGGGTGAGGGATGCATTTCACGTTGATTTTTGCAAGATATTCAGCAAGAACATTGGCAATATGCAGCCGCGCGTTATCGTGGTGCAGCATACAGCCTGCTTCATGGAAATGTGGTCTTTTGAGCCTGTTATGGACTTGGAATGTTTTCAGAACATCCCTGTAGTATTGTCCAGTTACTGATGTGTGTGCAGGTACAACATGCTAATAAACCATTCCATGAATTTCAAAGAATGAGATGACCATAACTTTCCCAACAGAAGGAACAACTTTTCCTTTTTGGAGGTTGGTGATGATGGAGATTTCCATACTGAGCTTTGCTGTTTGCTCTCAGGATCAAAATGATGTAGCCAAGTTCCATCAGCAGTGATTACGTTTGAAAGAAACTCCGGATCTTCCTCTAACATCAACTTAAACTGCATGTTACCTCCATTGCAGCGGTAGCCGATACTCAACAGTTCTGAAGTTGCCTGGTTCTCACAGGCGGAAACCAGGAGTACCAACAATGAAACTACTATGCCGCGTTTATTTGGTGATTACTGTAGACTGGTCGAAACCAATGGTAGTCGTAACTTGGTGAACTGCTCCGCTCTGCCAATGATTTTGAGATACCAGCCTTGGTCCTTACGATTTCTTTCCTTCATTTTGTGTTTCTTTGACAATTTATTTAGAGAAAAACTACTTCTCTACCATGGTAACCCAGATCTTCCATAAAGGTTCCACATATAGTGAACTAATTTTCATATAATCAAGACTGTCATGCATTTCTTTCATTTTCTTAAAGCTTGGTGATATGTGCATCTGGGTCTGTGTGCGAAAAGGGCTTGCCACAATATTGGACTGGATCCTAAAGTAGCAAGTAATATTCTTGGGACTAATTGTAAAATGTACAGACGTGTGCAAATTATTAGACTCGATGGTGAAATTTTTAACATATACCGTTTATTTTCTATTTATTTAACAGAAATAATATTACAAAATATTTTTTCAATTCTTAGTATTTTGTTTGCATTCCTTTAGCCTTTATTACCATTTTGATGTGTTTAGGCATGCTCTCTACAAGGGTGCAACACTTTTCCTTTATTTCTTCATCTCTGTGCCAAATGCTTATCAAGCCCTCAATAAGCTGAAGGTTTGTTGTCTCTGTTTTACAATACCCCACAGATTCTCTATTGGATTTAAATCAAGGCTAATACCCGGCCATGGTAGTACTTTTACATTGCTTATCAGGCCCTTAATAAGCTGAACTTTTCTTGTTATTTTCAATTTTTCAGTCTCTGTTTAACAATACCAGACAGATTCTCTATTGGATTTAAATCAGAGCTATTCCCCGGCCATGGTAGTACTTTTACATTGTTTTCTTTGAGGAACTGGGTTACAGGTTTTGCTCTATGGCAGGGAGCACTGTCATGCATGAGCACAAAATCGCCATTTGGAAACCATTCTTTACTTTGCGGAAATGGTCTTGTTTCTAATACACTTTTATACCGTTTCTGCTCCATAGATGCCACAACTATATGTAATCCTCCAGGTCCATGGGCAGACATACAGCTCCAGACCATTTTTGACACTGGGTGCTTTACTCTTTGATCGACACACTGAGGGGAAAATGCTTCTTTATCTGTCCTTCTCACATATTGGCTGCTCTCTTCACATACTTCAAACATGGTTTCATCGGAGAAAATTACCTGAAACAATAAAAACCTCTATTAATATTAAACAGTTTTAAAATTGCTCAAAGATAGAATAACAAAACCAGCAATGAGAGAAACAAAGTTTAGGCTGTTTATTTCATTTCCATAAAATTTACATGTACATATTTTAATTTTATGCTATATACAATTTTCATACTATTTACCTTTCTCCAAAATTCCACTGGATGTTTCTGCATCTCTTTGGCCCATTCTAAACTTTTTTTTTTTTTTGCCATTGCAGGTGTCAGTTTAGTCTTTTTACGAGGCCTGTGTGCTGGTAAACCTGCTTCACATAATCTACCGCCTGCGGTGCCGTATGTAGTAAAAGCGGGCGTTAAACACTACACATTTCATTTTCACATAATCTTCTGCGAACTACCGAGGCTGATATTTCTGTACCGTACTGCTTTAGTTGATTACTGAGGTCAATGCTGGTTGCTCTTCTATTTTGTTTTACCACCTGCACAAGTTTTCTTTGCAGCCTTGGTGATAGCTTTCTTTTCCTCCTGCATTTTCCATCCGTTTGTGAGTTCAACGTCTCACCGAATGTTAAAGCTTGATTAATGCGACTAACAGATTTTTGTGAAATAGATAATTTCTTAGCTATTTCACGTTGTGAATAAAGTTTCCTTCAAAATACTCTCAGTTACAGCTACTTTCGTTGGGGATAAGTCAGCAGTTTTACCCATAACCTCACTTTTGAATCATTGTGAATACTAAGGATAAGATACACGCTGTTACCTGGCTTGAGATCAATTAATAATAAATACTGAGGATATATTAGCCATAATACACAGTAAAGGCAAATATTAACTATCTTCAGTAACTACATTCACCAAATGAAAGCAATATCACCAAACAGTTGGATAAACAGACATGGAGAAAATGGCTGCTCTTAATTCAGAGCTACCACCGTATTACTATAAGTAAAAGAAAAATCCCCCAGTTATTATTAAGAGAAAAATTTCATTGCATATGCTTCATATTATAGCAAGTAAAAGAACTACGACAAATTGAAATAGGTTACGGCGGTAAATATTATTTTGAATGTTAAACTGAAGCAAAGTAAAACATGAATGAGTAATAATTTGAACAGGTCTATAGAAGAGAAAACCAATGGCTTTAAACATTGGAACACTGTAGAGCAGAAAATCATTAAATGACTTAAAGAAGGAAGAAAATGGATTATTCATGCGGATTCAATTAGTCTGCATGCACAGCATATTATCGTAGAGAGAGCAGGTTACACACAAAAACATTGATATGATTTTGAAACATAGAAAATAGGTTTCAAGGTAAACATTAACAGCAGAGAACTTTACATCTATAAGTGCTTATCAAACATCAGCGGTTTCATCATGTAGAGCGCTGGAGTGCACCAAACTTAAACAGATGCAACTGTTGACCTGCACTTAATGGTCGATGTTGGATCGGGCTTGTTGAATAGATAACATTTGAACATACGTTGGAGTACAAATTTAAGGAATGTATTAGTTCTGTTGTTGCTCTTAGATTATTTTGCCGGCTATGTGATGTCCAGGTTTAATTGGCAATTTTGATACACTTTTACATTCCAGTCCCTTTTATAAATACGAGGGCAGTTCAATAAAGTACGATCACAATTTTTTTTTTGACAACGTACCTTTACTCATCCTCATAATTTTGATGGTCCTTCTCAAATTAGTGTCCCCTGAATGCGATGCACTTGTTCCAGTGTTTCTGACAGCCTTCAAAGACATGCTGGAAACCATTTTTGAGAGATCCTTCAAAATCGCCTCCTCAGCCTTTACCACTGCTTCTGATGATGGATTGTGCCTTTCACGAAGGTGTTTCTTTAATTTAGGGAATAGAAAAGTCACACGGGGCTAAATCCGGACTATAGGAAGAGTGAGGGATGCACTTCACATTGATTTTTGCAAGATATTCAACAACATTGGCAATATGCAGCCGCGCATTATCCTGGTGCAGCATCCAGCCTGCTTAAAGGAAATGTGGTCTTTTGAGCCTGATATGGACTTGCAATGTTTTCAGGACATGCCTGTAGTATTGTCCATTTTTTTTAATTTACGTCCGCCAACGTTAAGTCATATCAGACGGTGAATGAATTGGGTGAAATGATGCTCAAATGAGTCCAGGGCCCATGGAGCTTAGAGTTACCTGACATTCGTCTCGAAGGACAAGGGAAAACCCCGGAAAACCTTACCCAGGTAACTCACCCTGACCAAGATTCGAACTTGGGACCTCTTGAACGTGAGGCAGACATGCTACCATCAACGCTACCGAGGCGGGCTATAGTATTGTCCAGTTACTGATATGTATGCAGGTACAACATGCTGATAAACCATTCCATGAATATCATGGAATGAGATGACCATAACTTTCCCAGCAGAAGCAACCACTTTTGCTTTTTTGGGGGTTAGTGATGAAGGAGATTTCCACAATGAGCTTTGCTGTTTGCTCTCAGGATCAAAATGTTGTAGCCAAGTTTCATCAGCAGTGATTACGTTTGAAAGAAACTCCGGATCTTCCTCTAACATCGACTTTAACTGCATGTTACCTCCATTGCAGCGGTAGGCGATACTGAACATGTTGGAACTTACCTGATTCTCACAGGCGGTAACCAGGAGCACCAACATTGAAACTACTACGGCGTGTTTGTTTCACATTAAGCTAACAGAATATAATAAGATTGAATTTTAGTGCGAAAAATTATGAGCGTAAAAATTATGATCATTCTTTATTGAACAGCCCCAGTATAACAGTAAATATGGTGGGTCAATTTAATTTTTGCCTCGCAAGGGACGCCCGCAGTTTTCATTTTTAGCAGAAAAAGCGATCTTTAACCGTTTAAATTGTAGAATTTTATACACAGGGAGGGAAGATATCGACACTGTAAAGGTTATACGTGTCATTTTAAGTCACTTTTCGTCAGTAAGTCTCCCTTTAACTCAGAGTGCTTATAGTAGTATAAATCTTCATATTTAACAGGTAATGTGTGAAGTATGGGAGAGATGTTTATTTCCTCTTAAATTTTCTGATGTAACTTGGTGTTTACAAAATGTTGGAGTGAAGTAATGCTGCGCTTCTCGACAATTCTTTTATTCCACTGCCACAAGACTGATAGTTTTGGTTCTCAAATCATTATGGCAGTGGTTACATTACAATATGCAGTATAAGAGTATTTGCTCTCAAAGTGTTGGCAGAATATTATGCTTTTTTTTCTTTTGGCTGTCCACTAGTTTGAGTATCTGGCCCATTAATCTGAAAAGTGAGTGTGAATTCTCCTGCGCTTTCGCTTTAAAATCTTTTATTGCGAGCGTCATAGTAAAAGTCGTGGGCAGCAAGTTTTAAAGGTTTATACTTATGTTTTAAACAAAAGAGTACATTATATTAATCTAAATGGAATCATTCCATACGCTGACGTTTTGTTTTAAGTTAGTAATGATGGAATGAGCTTAGACGACGTGTTCCGAAGCAATTATGAATAATTATATTGTTTTGATTTATAATTTGTGTTGGTGGATTAAATAATAAAATACTTCGATCCGGGACTACGTCTCACAGATGCAGTTTCAAGTTCATAGACTAAATTGAACCTGGGGAAAGAAAGTTAATAAATTGTTAGATATTCAAAAGTAATCACAACATAACTCAACGTAGATCAAATTATTAAATACAAAATTATATTACAAATTGGCGATCCATGTTGGCGCGAATATAAAACGAATAAAGATATAACGGAACTCAAATATTATTACACATCTCTGAAGAAGGTTTCGGTGATGATTCTCTTTAGTACCTAGTGGTTTTGGATCAATAAACTTGGGGGCCCAACGCACGCATCATATTTGATAACCTAAGCTTTCAGTCATTTCTTGCCTTCCTTTATAAGCATGCATCCTTAGTGACACAGTTTCTCTAATGAGCTCGTGAGTTGTTTTTGCGTTCCAAGGGAAAGTTCGAGGGCGATAGCTACAAGGCTATCTTGGATGCTGAGACAGATATTATTTGCTCAGGCGTTCAAGTGTATTTTAGTTAATTGATGGAAATTAATCATTTCTCCAGACTAGCTGTATATAGGCTAAGGTTTTTGATGGATAGAGTCAACATGAAAAATTCAATGCCATGACCGGGATTTGAACCACGGATCTCGTGGTTTCGGTCCAGTCGCTCTTAACCTTTGAGCTACCATGGCCAACATGCCGTCCTGACTTACGAGAGTAAGTCGCCACAATCGGTGTATCTCGGATGCGAGAGCCCCTAGTGGTCTACCGGGAAAATACACGAGTCAACTGGAGAATTAGTGTCAGGACGGCACGTTGGCCATGGTAGCTCAAAGGTTAAGAGCGACTGGACGGAAACCAGGAGATCCGTGGTTCAAATTCCGGCCATCGCATTGGATTTTTCATGTTGACTCTATCGTTCAAGTGTGTGTTTAATTCATCTTTAATCTAGGTATTATGGCAAATTCTTCAAAAGGAGAGGAGTGAGGTTTTTGTGATTTTATTAAGTCAATATAATTATGTCTTAAAGAAAGCCTTTTAGAAAATAGTATGAGGAATTAATTATACATATTAAATATGAAAATATAAGTATTTGTTATCGATAGGCATGTACATAGTTAAATTCGCAACCGAGGGCAATCGTAAAAATTTACATTGCCAGCGAGACCGAAAACACTTTCATACAAGAAGGAAGTGTTACATCGAAAGTATGTAAGTGTTTTATCAAGATATTAATAGTGAATATTTAAGTTAATTATTTAAAATTTAATATCAAATAACCGTTTGGTGGTCTTAAAATAGGAGCTATTTTAAATAGCTTATCATCGCCATCGTCCGGAAAATTGGTGTCTCGATGTGGTGAATGAGATACGCCGAAACAAATAAAGAGAACAAAATTGGAAATGCATGGGAAATTTACCACGAGAAAGAATTGGAAATGGGAAAGAATGCCAAAGGGTATTAAACACAAAAGATAGAAGAGAATGCAGGTCAGCTTACCCCCCCCCCCAAAAAAAAAACATGAAACATAATGTAGGTCAGGTTGTATAAAGGATAGAAATATTGTTAGGGTAGAAGTTTTAGTGTATTACTTAAAACAAGTGCAGGAGAATGTGGTAAAGGAAATGAAGACAGAGGTAGCTAGAGAGATGAATTTCAAATCCAACTGCATG
Source organism: Mantis religiosa (assembly GCA_030765055.1). Taxonomy (NCBI): domain Eukaryota; kingdom Metazoa; phylum Arthropoda; class Insecta; order Mantodea; family Mantidae; genus Mantis; species Mantis religiosa. The sequence goes on along the minus strand of CM060948.1, from coordinate 289,504,662 downwards.
AAGAACTGGGGGAACTAAAAAAGTATAAAACAGAGGATAGAGTAAAACAGGAGATGGAGTTGAATAATGTAAAATTAGCTGTAAAATGTAGAGAAAGTAAAATAAGAAGGAAATAAAAATAGTACAAAGTGGCCTCACAGGGAAAATAAATAGTATTAATAATGTGATTAAAGCTATGGGTACTGAAATGCAGACACAGCGTGAGGAGCCTAATAAAATTAATAATGATATAAATACCTACACAAGTGAATATGATGCAAGAGAGTTTAGAAAAAGATAGCCTTATAAATTTGAATCAAGTTGCGATTGCAGTGTCAGCCCAACTAAGTGAATGATAATCACCAAACAAATGTATCGTTGGAAATATTCCAGACATACTTACCTGATAAGTTGTGTAGCTAGGGTTCTGTAAGTCACATAAGATTCTCGGATTTCAGGTAAAATTATAACCCGACTGCCGGCCTCACGTCCACATACGCAAGCTAGAGGTGGGCGATCATCCAACCGATACTGGGAGATGTGGTCAGCATCTTGGCACCCCCAGCCGGAAATTTGGCTTTCGTGACCTTGCTATCGCAAGCTACTAAATTTCTTTACGATGCTGAGTGGGCACCGGTCCTATACCCGGGACTTAAAATCCGCACCCCCAGAGGCCAGATCGAACCCGAGCGGCTTTCCGTGGCAGGAAACTAAAGCATAATTACCTTAGACCACTACGCCACTGCGCAGTACAATCAGACTATTACAGTACTAGAAACACCAAGGGCAGTTTTGTAAATATATTTAATGTAGATGGATACCCCCCTTGTCCCCCCCCCCCACGCCTCAAGTGAGCAGACTCTGGATGCGTGCATTTTTCTACATCGTTTCCACTGCCAGCTTACAATGCTGTCACGGAACCCGTCTCTTTAGCTTCGTCCAATCCACTCATAATTGAGTCTCGGTTACTAAACGTGCACTGGTAGCCGAACGGTTATAGACAAGTATTTAGGAGCTAGACCTACAAAGGTTCCAATCCCGAACATCATTTTAATTTTTTATTGTAGAAATACGAAATGCGTGTTACGCACAGTGTAATGTAACTTCTAATTGCTAAAGGTTACTTGATTTTATGGCATTTATGCTCACACATAAAGACTGAAACGCTCTACTGTTTTTAAACTAAATAAAATAAATGAAATATTTTATTCCTATGTGTAAAATCAAATAAAAATGGAAATTAACTTAATATCGGGCGTGTAAACGCTCTACATGTATTACTGCCCTCATTTTGCAGGACATGAATGATACCAAATGCCCAGTGCAATTTTCACAAGAGGCTATTTTGCAATATATGTCAGCGCCATTCATAACAGATGAATAAGCCCGAATGTTAAATATTAATGCAATTTTCTAATAACATTGTATTTACATTGAAAACGACAAGAATGTGATTTGTGTTTTTATAATTGAATATATTTGAGACATTGTTTATCCTCTGCAAGAAAAACATAAGGATTTCTATTAAAATAACATTAAAAAGAAACATGCACATCAAGGATCTGAACACATGCGTATTACCGCTCGGCTACCATGCATACGGCCAAGGCGCAGAACATCTCCCTATCTGTCGCATAGCGTTGAAATGAAGCCAGAGTGGTAGTAAAGTGTATACTTATTGTGAAGCAGCGTCATCGAATCGAACTTTCGTGTAGCTGCTCATATTTTCTCTTAAGGTTTTATATAGAGGCAGAGAGAGAGAGAGAGAGAGAGAGAGAGAGAGAGAGAGAGAGAGGGAGAGGGAGAGGGAGGGAGTCAGGCAATCCTTATAATATACGTACAGAAATGGGGGAAGGAAGGAAGGTTACGTACCCTTATTTTGATTAGAACCATTTGAGACAATTCCTTATTTTCAACCCTTCAGGTGAATAATTAACTTGTACATATCATAGTTTATTTATTCAAAGGAAAAGAAGTGATGTTTTCGTTATTTTATTTATGTACTATAATTATGGACTAAAAGGTTTTCCTAAATAGTATTAGCTATTTATTGTAAATGTTAAGTATGACAGAAAAAGGCCTTGCTATCGATAGGTATGTACATAGTTAAATTCATAACCATGAGCGATAATAATGCCCGATTTCACCAACAGATGTTAAAATTGACGTTAACAAATGTAAGAATTGTCACAGCGCTAACAAAGCTGTTAAATTTCTTGCATTTCACCAATCTGTTTTCTGAAAATGTTAACAAACTTGTGTTAACGCCAAGAAACTTGTAAATGTCACAGCTATAGATGGCTATGGATGAGTCGTATTATTTTCTGAACGTACTGCGATGCGCTTTTGTTTTCATTTTCGACTGCACAAGCTGAAAAATGGCGGATGAACAAAATCCTAAATAAAGCCGTGAGACAAATCTCTCATCGATGGAGAAAGAATTGTTAATTGAATTGGAGACGAAGTGTAAGGATATCGTGAAAAATAAGAGGACGAATGCGGTGAATGTAAAAGAGATAGATGTCACGGGGAAAATATTGGAAACGAATTTAATTCAAATGCATGTGTCACTACTAGAAGCACCAAACAACTTGTCAGTATTACGTAAATTTAAAACGAGGTGCGAAGGGCAAGTGACTTACACGCTTCAAGATGGGAGGTGGACAGTGTATTATCCACATAATTCAGTGAATTATAAAATCGGAGAGTTATTAATATTTGAAGCAAAGGCGAGATCAGCATATTCCTTTTGATGCATGTTCTATTTCATTATTACGTAAAGTGACTTGAATGTTTCAAGACGGGAGGTGGACAATGTATTGTCCACATAGTTCAGCGAATTATAAAATCGCAAGGTTATTAATACTTGAAGCAAAGGCGAGATCGCCATATTCCTTTCGATGCATGTTCTAACCTCTCTTGTACTTCCGCAGTAGCCTTCAATAGCAACTTGTTTCGACAGTCTATACTTCCGTAAACATTTTTCTTCGGATAGCTCCTCAAAATCATTTCTCCTCATAGACTGTACTATATTACGAATGTCATTTAGACGGTATTAAATATAGCAAATCAACATCAACAGCTGAGTTCATGCTCGCCATCTTGACTATTTACAATTGTTAAGGACTTAACATCAGTAATTTGGCTTGTTAGTTTAACAAGAGATTTAACACGAGTGTTACGCCAACACTTGTTAGTAAAATGCAATTCTTGTTTTAACTATTGCTAAACTCGTGTTAAGTCTTAACATCTGTTGGTGAAATCGGGCAGAAGACTTGAACGTTGCCGAACCTATTCCCTGAAAAGAAATGTTAGGTCGAAGGTATATAAAGATAAGTTTTTTTTATCAACAATTAATGGTGAATCTTCAGGCTAATCATTAGGTGGTTAATAAAAATTAAAAGTAGTGAACATCCTTAACCTGTAAGTGTTACTTCATAGGAAATATTTTATATAGACGTTCATCGCCTTCACCCGTAGAATTGAAATCTACATGCAGCATATGCCGACGCAAATAGAGGACGCAAAGGGTATCTAGGAATGAACACATCTTGAAGTTTCAGTAAATGAACACACGAAACACCTGAATTGCTATATTGAATACTTCAAAACGTGCTTTTACATCTTGATTTCCAGTTCCATTTCCGTCCATTGTTTAGTTCTGAAAGAAAAACATCTGTCGGTCGATCCTCAACACAATTGACATAACAAAATAAACACTCCCATGTGGAATGGAATATCTGTTATTTCACAAATGTTGCTTGCGAGCTTCATTGTCTCGCTGCGTATAGAACATCTGGCTGGTGACAGATTGCGGGTAAAAATGCTAGCTGAATAGACATTCCCTTCATTACATCATATAACAGCTGGAGTTGGTTTCCCATTAATTACAAACCCTCGGCGTGTGCCTCTTCCCAACGCTGCTACTGCTGCTGCTGCTCTTCGTAAGAGTTTCTGACGTGCCGGGTGTCATTTGTTTACTGCTTTTCAGGGCTTCTTTTCAATTAAATTCCTACAGCATGTTAATATTCTGGTTTACCAGCGGTGTAACGGCAGTTTAAATGCTCTTGCAGACATTTTAACAAAGCATTCCCAATGTGTCTTATGAAGATATCGAATGCGCGCGCGCGCACACACACACACGCACACACACACACACACGCACACACACATTTGCACGTCCCGGCAATGCGCCTCGGTGTTCTATTTTTAAAAGGATTGACCTGTGATATTTAATCTCTGTTGTTTCAAATCAGGAATAAACTTAAGTTCAGTCTGTCGTACATGTTTGACAGCTTGCATCAGAGTTTGATACCGTCCCTGTTAGGCATAACATTGGCATAGTAACCTCGAAAGTCGTATTAAATGTATAATTAAGGCCGGATAGATACCACAATAGGAATTAAGTTAAAATATAACAAATATAGCGGATAATGATTTAATATACAGGTGCAGAAATCAAACAGGCAATCCCAATACATATATTTTATTGCAAGAACGAGAACCCAACGTATAAAGAGAGCCGGGAAAATGAACACTTAGCCTCAGAGGAATTTTTCTTGTGTTGAATCGACAAAGGTGGAATTGTTCGAGAATTGCTCAAGGCTAGACCCTAGTCGCCAGCCGAAGCATTGGTCTGCACATGATACGTGATGAGAGAATAGACACCAGGGATTTAAGATACACATTTTCAAACGTGCTTCTGCATTAATTACCTAGGCCGTGGGGAAGTGAAAGTTGCGTGGAATACATGCCTCAGAAACTAGAAATTGCGATGAAGTTTAAGAGTAGGGATGAAACACAACCTATAAGGAACGAGTAACTGGTCACATGACCTCTTAAAGTGTCCAAAATTCGGTGAAAGGAAGCGGAAATTTGTGCAATGGCGGCGTTTGATGTTTGCTAGGAAAAACACTCTGTTCTGGCGAGTGAAAGGAACAACACATATTAGTTGGTGATCAGAAACACTCTGTAGTGGCGAGTGAAGGGGACAACAAGTACGGAAAGTTCATCAAAGTTCGTGTTCGCGAATGGACGGAGCAACACACGTTAGGTGGTTATCGAACACTCTGTTTTAACAAGTGAGAGAAACAGAACACATTACATTATTAAGATGTTACCAAATTCTGTTGTTGAATAATCCTCCGGAAATACTCTATTGCGCGAAGTAATGCTCTCGACGTCCAGGAACGACATCGCGTACACAGTTACATGCACCACTCGGCGCGTTCTAGTAATTTACAAGTTCACTCGCGACTGTGATTCAGACTGCCTGTCATATCACGCGCACAGCAATGGGAAAATCCTAAATCCCGCGCCTAATGTGCGGATAACATCCACACAACACTGACGAGTGGGGAAGGCTATATGTATAAATAAACTTGCCATTCAACGGTCGTGATGTCTTCTATGTGATAATACCCATACACTGTCAGGACGACTCACTCCCTGAAACTCAAAAGAGAGAATCCATACAAAACTACCCTGAGAAAAACTCCGACCTGTTGTAAACCTCCCATCCGTAGCCCTCACCCGTCACATATCCTAGCATATGAGATGTTGAGTGCCGCGAGGCTCAACGAGGTACTAACGGGCAAGTACCGCCTCAAGTTTTAATAAAACAAGTAGACATTCGCACATTTACAATATTCTCCGTACAACTTCATATCATCTGCAGACAGTCCCAGAGGAGCAAGCCGCGTCGTGTCTGACCGTATTACACTGTTAGAGGGAAGCTTTAGTAAAATTATTTAGCATGTTCCACTCTGATTTGACGAGATCAAAAAATTCGTTGACAAGGGCTTATTCTTAGTATTCAAGCAAATGCTATTGTTATTTCCACGGCCCAGTTTCTGAAGTCATTTTTTAATTGTTAAACATAAATGCTCTTAACACGGATGTAAATCCTTTCATGGTTTGGATCTTATGAAAGCTGAGTATTCATTAAGTTATTTTGTGCTATTTTCTGTTTTAGGATTTTTTTTTGCCTTTGCCTCATTATTTTGCAATTTCTTATGTATTTGAATTTAGGTATAAAGAGTTATGTATTGTCATTTTACATAAGGATAATGTTTCACCCATTAGAAATTTCATTATACCTATTAAATAGCTATAGTCAGAAAAGAGTAGTTTTCCCGTAAACGGGTGGTTATTATCGGGGGGCAGGTTATAATTACAGTCATGTATTCATGTTCCAAACTAAGGAACTTAGTATTGTACGACCTGCTGCAAAAGAATTGACCCTTTTCAGATTTTTCAAATAAGATTAAGGATTCCTTTTTCATTTCTAATCATCTCATCTTGCTTATATCTCCATTAAGTTTGTAGGCAGTAATTATATCCAGATATGTTTATTTGTAAATTCTCATACACTAATCGTAATAAATAAATCTCAGTTTGAGGCCGTTTTTGTAATCTCATCCTGTAGAGGTGATTTCCCAAACATTTTGAAGTCACAAAAATTCAAGCACTGTTTATTATGCATTTTCCCTTTATTTTTCTTTATTACTGCTCAAAACTGACTTGTCCTTCGAGATACTGAATTTATAACAGCGACATTACAACACTTCATCTCCTATATTCCTAAAATATGTGTTAGGACTATAGAAAAAAGAAAGAAAGGGGAAAAAAAGAACAATCCATAGGGAAACCTCTCCAATAAACAGACCGGATTAACCTGAGTATTTGTATCTTTAAGTTACACTAGTTTATCATGTGGTGCTTTTTCACTATACATTTTGAGAACTCTAATGCCCGATTTCACCAACAGATGTCAAAATCGACGTTAACAAATGTAACGTAACAATTGTAACAGCGCTAAGAAAACTGTTAAAGTTCTTGCATTTCACCAACCTGTTTTCTGAAAATGTTAACAAACACGTGTTAACGACAAGAAACTTGTAAATATTGCAGCTATAGAAGGCTATGAATGAGTCGTATTATTTTCTGAACGTACTGCGATGCGCTTTTATTTTCATTTTCGTCTGAACCGCAGTCCGCACACAGCTAAAAAAATGACGGATAAACAAAATCGTAAACAAAAGCCGCGAAACAAATTTCTCATCGATTGAGAAAGAATTGTTAATTGAATTGGTGACGAAGTATAAGGATATCGTGGAAAATAACAGGACGGATGCGGTGAATGTAAAAGGAAAGATGTCACGGGGAAAACATTGGAAACGCATTTAATTCAAATGCATGTGTCACTACTAGAAACATGAAATGTATTATGTAAATTTAAAAAGAGGTGCGAAGAAGTATAAGTGACGAGTTACTTGTACGTTTCAAGACGGAAGGTGGACAGTATATTATCCATATAATTCAGTGAATTGTAAAATCGCCAAGTTATTAATACTTGATGCAAAGGCGAGATCGGCATATTCCTTTCGATGCATGTTCTAACTCAGTATTACGTAAATTTAAAACGAGGAGCGAAAGACAAGTGACGAGTGACTTGAACGTTTCAAGACGGGTGGTAGTCTATTATCCACATAATTCAGTTAATTATAAAATCGCCAAGTTATTAATACTTGATGCAAAGGCAAGATCGGCATATTCCTTTCGATGCATGTTCTAACTCAGTATTACGTAAATTTAAAACGAGGAGCGAAAGACAAGTGACGAGTGACTTGAACGTTTCAAGACGGGTGGTAGTCTATTATCCACATAATTCAGTTAATTATAAAATCGCCAAGTTATTAATACTTGATGCAAAGGCAAGATCGGCATATTCCTTTCGATGCATGTTCTAACTCAGTATTACGTAAATTTAAAACGAGGAGCGAAAGACAAGTGACGAGTGACTTGAACGTTTCAAGACGGGTGGTAGTCTATTATCCACATAATTCAGTTAATTATAAAATCGCCAAGTTATTAATACTTGATGCAAAGGCAAGATCGGCATATTCCTTTCGATGCATGTTCTAACTCAGTATTACGTAAATTTAAAACGAGGAGCGAAAGACAAGTGACGAGTGACTTGAACGTTTCAAGACGGGTGGTAGTCTATTATCCACATAATTCAGTTAATTATAAAATCGCCAAGTTATTAATACTTGATGCAAAGGCAAGATCGGCATATTCCTTTCGATGCATGTTCTAACTCAGTATTACGTAAATTTAAAACGAGGAGCGAAAGACAAGTGACGAGTGACTTGAACGTTTCAAGACGGGTGGTAGTCTATTATCCACATAATTCAGTTAATTATAAAATCGCCAAGTTATTAATACTTGATGCAAAGGCAAGATCGGCATATTCCTTTCGATGCATGTTCTAACTCAGTATTACGTAAATTTAAAACGAGGAGCGAAAGACAAGTGACGAGTGACTTGAACGTTTCAAGACGGGTGGTAGTCTATTATCCACATAATTCAGTGAATTATAAAATCGCCAAGTTATTAATACTTGATGCAAAGGCGAGATCGGCATATTCCTTTCGATGCATGTTCTAACTCAGTATTACGTAAATTTAAAACGAGGAGCTAAGGACAAGTGACGAGTGACTTGGACGTTTCAAGACGGGTGGTAGTGTATTATCCGCATAATTCAGTTATCTTTAAAATCGCAGTTTGTACGAGCATCTGACAGTGAACTCCTAGGAAGGTAATAATCTTTGGATGCTGGAGCTCAGCCACTTCAGGTCTAAGTTTACAGGTCTGTAGTTCTCTTAAGCATGTGTTTTCCTTTCTTTTTTCTTTTTAGTTAGTGTTTAATTATTATTTGTTTGAATATGACACTACAAATATTACATTTGCCCTGGCGTTAGAAATGTGCAGACGTATAAGAAGGAAATCTTGCGCTCAGACGACAAGTGTAACATGCAGCTTACGCTAGAATCTTAATGCATTGGCTGTGAAGTCCGCAATTATGCAATGGCAACAGAGACAAAACATTAGATCGAATTGCGAGCGGGGAAACAGAAGTCTGTATGCAGTTTCACCGTCACCTTTTAAACGAGTTAAGTTCAGATTTCGTTCGATTGCTGTCATGAGCGAGCCCCTTAACCAGAGTTTGCGAGTAAGCTCATCGATAATGGTATCTCCTCGTTACCGTTAACGAGCATTCGATCTGCCTGTATCTAGTGGATCTGATGAAATAAATCATGATCAATAACTCTGCTGCCAAGAGAGCTTGGTTCAAGCATGCATTGTCTGCGTTTGTACATATTTTATGTATACCTACCTAAGGGAATTCGAGTCAAATGTACGTAAATGCAAAATGCTCAGTGCCGAGCGCTTTTTTACTGTGACAGTGTTTGTGGTTTATATATCTCATACGATGTCTGCATTTAAGTTTGCTTGAAAGTGATAGGATCACGTTAGAATTATTATATATAAAATACATTGTTGCGGGCTAAACTGTCCGCATGCCGACGAGGATTACTGCAACATTCTTTGACGTCGTTCATAAACTTATCATTAAATCTTGTAGAAGTTAGACAGTTTTCTTTTAAAAATATAGACAAAACATTTATTGAAGAAACTAAGCATATGACACGAAAAGGAAAATTAAAGTTTATTGGAAGTGACAACAGTGATAATATATTTTGGCACTGTATACACCTGAGACGGGAGTTTTGGTTCTCCAGCGTTCAATAAAATACTTTTTCGAGTGTGGCTGTCACTGGAGCTACCGAAAAAAAGGCAAGTCAAAACCAGAAACCGGATAGTGGCATACGCAGATGTGCTGCATGAACATTTTCAGTATGGCAATATTGCTGATAATTGTCAAGTTTCTGTTCATAGTGTGAAGTTTTTCTTTTTTCTTTTTAGCTTATCTGTGCTACAAGAACATCTTGTTTATAAACTAATTAAGAAGGTAGAAAAGAGTATGTACTTGACATGCTATAGCCCAGCAGCAGTACACTTTGTCCTGTTCGTTTGCATCCATATGTAACCAGTTACAATTCTTTCCGCAGCTGTGATTTTAACGTCTTTTGAATATTTGTATATCTTCTAACCGTGACAGCTGTAGTACAACGTGGGAGACATATTTACGTTTTTTCCCCCTAATTTACGTCCTCCAACGTTAAGTCATATCGGACGATGAATGAAATGGGTGAAATGATGTTCAAATGAATCCAGGGTCCATAGAGATTTTAGAGCTACCCGACATTCGTCTATCAGGATA